>JAMPIV010011574.1:0-193397 GCA_024509875.1 Oreohelix idahoensis
TGGCCTTCTGACGAGGATCAGATCCAGTTGGTGCCAGTGCTTGGATCGTGGGT
The DNA here is from genome assembly GCA_024509875.1 of Oreohelix idahoensis. Lineage (NCBI taxonomy): Eukaryota > Metazoa > Mollusca > Gastropoda > Stylommatophora > Oreohelicidae > Oreohelix > Oreohelix idahoensis. The sequence continues at coordinate 54 of JAMPIV010011574.1, forward strand.
GGTGTTACAGGTTCATCTAGAGTATTTCAAGTGACTGTCTAGGGTAGCGTTTAATTTTAGTCCAACTTTTGCAAAGTCCTCAAAACGAAGGCTAGTCTTCAACAGTAGAAAACTCCATAATGCCTGATTGATGTTTTGTACAAAATATATTTTAATGAACGAAACGTAGCTCCTCAAAGAATGCTTCCATAAAATAGACGATGGCAATCTCTAGCCCGTCCATAAAATCAGTCTATCGTCATGTAGACTACGGCAACAATGTCAGTCATCTTGCTGAAGTATTTAATATAATATTTCTCATTCCTCTCCTTTCAGCACTGACAAGTCCGTATAACTATAATCACGCTTAGGCTCCAACTGTAGGACGACCTAGCTGATATGAAGAACATAAAACTCTATAACAAGGAAGGACACACAACTCTAAGAGCCGTTTTCCATTTTAATTCATCTTGCCAATACCAAACCTGCCCAGACATGAAGACCATGAAACATTATCGGCACCCACTCTAGCGTTAAAGTCACCAAGAAGAACAAGCTGTTCTTGCTTAGGTATGCTTTTGATGACTGCTGCTAGATTCTCATAGAACTCTTTAGCTTCTGTGGCAGACTACAGAGTATGAGCATACACATTGACAATGATGATGGGACCTGCGCTAGTTTGCAGGCGGAACGTTAACAAACGTTCTGATCCATTCTCACCTGGTTCAACCATTTTAGTTAGCGATTTTTTGACCGCAAAACCTACTCCGTGTTTTCTAGTTTTATTAAGGTCTTTCCCTTGCCAATAAAATGTGTAGTCCTTCTCACTCACCATTCTAGAGCCTGCCTGGCGCGTTTCCTGAAGTGCAGCTATATCCACCTGAAGTTGTTTAAGCTCATTATTGATTATAGCTGTCTTCCTGACATCATCTATGTCCTGTAGGTTTTCGGATAGTCCAGTCAACATAATCCGGACGTTCCAGCATCCCAATCTGAGAGTTTGCTTATTTCTGTTATGATAATCGCTTGAATTGCTTGCTGCAAACTTTTCTGTCCACTGTTCGGGTTTGACCCTAATCCCCATTCATCCAATAGGAAAGCAGACAGTGGCGGGACAACACCTTAATGACTGAGGGCTGCCCAGCTTGAAGCGGGCGGTAGCTGTCCAGTGAGATCCTAGAACCTCTCCCACTGACGGAAGTAGCCCCTGGCGCCATGCCCTACGCCAATTGGGCAAAATGCTTATAACCGGTAACTGCTACTTCCCGTGTTTTGCCGACACCTATAGGGTGAAGCTGGAGTGTCCTCCCCAGGGCGCGAGCTTGGGCACAGTTATATGGAGATCAAGCTGTTGCCCATGCAGCATGTTCCCCCTCTCCACGCAGCTGGTAGGTCCAAAGGAACGTCAGTAGCCGATACAGGATGGTACCAGCCACGTCGCATGAGTTGCCAGAATAATGTCGAATTAACTTTAGACTGCCTTAGGGACTCCGACTCCGGATTTATCCTCAGGGTTTACTCCCGAAGCCAATTCCATAAATGGATATTCCCGCAAGGCAACGGTGGTGTGGCCGTGGATCGTATTAGAAGGTTCGGACCACTGCCCCTTCAGTAGATAGTATGTAGTAAGGTAAATGTGACAAACTTCCTTCTCTCAGACTGACAAAATATTTTCTCATACTCTCTGATGGCGCGTTTCTCAAGTCTAACTTTAACACTTGGGAGAAAACCCTTTTTTTCTTCCTACGCATAGCGCGTCTCAAACCCGACTGCCCGATCCCCGTTCTAACATTATTCGTTTTCCCTGAACTGTGTTCACACATCTCAACTTTTCACGTGCGTGCCTACTTTTTTTTATTTGTGAGCACAACTCACTAAAACCTGCAAGGGACATAATCTTACATTATCTCCCTTTGGATGTTTTACCTCAATAGCATACCTTCTTCTTTAACGCTTACAACAAATTCGTCATATGCTAATTTTCTAACCCATAACTGATAACATTCTAAATCTACTTAACCTAAATTAAACATTTCTCCTACCAACCGAAATATGTGGAGTTCCCTCCCTTATGACAAAGCCCCACTTTACTCATCTTATCTCCCTGCAACAATGACAAATAATCTGTAACTAAACTTATTTATATTTCTTAAACCATTTTTTCACACTCCTTTCCTTTATCAAAACCAAACCACCGTTCCAAACCACAGTTCACAGTGGTTTGAATTCAGAGCTTCTTCTCTTAGATAATCTACTAACCAAGGATCACGAGCCCTATCTGCCCGAAGCGGCTGGTTTTAAGGCGCCAGTCGCTCACCTTCGCCCCTTCTCCCGTCAGTAGAAACAGTTCCGCCGAGCTCAAATTGGGCCTCACGTGAAGGCTGGGAACTGGACTTGGTTGTCAGAGGCTGCTTGAGGGTCGTGCCATAGGAGTATCTATCTGCAATGAGCGCTTATGTGGCCGTATGACCACCACCAGCATTCATTCACACTAGGCCCATATATAACATAAAGTAAACTACCATTTAGGTTGAAACAGACAATAGATTTGTAATTAAAATAAAAAGTTAACTCAGGGCATTAGTAGAGGGGAAGTGGCGGTACATTTTATGGGTCAGCGTTAGTGAAAGATGCGGTCCAAGTCTACCCGTCTGTTGTCATGGAAATCACGCCTCAGCACGTGATAATTATTCAATCAAAGTTGCAGCCAGGTTGAGCTCACTGCGATTTTTCTGCCGGCAAGATAATTTGCCAGCAGTCCAGACCAGCAGTGTGATGCAGTAAGATGTTTTCTACTAACGGGCTCCATAATTTTCAGTTGAGAATTCAACAGGGATTTTTTCTGTGTACCATATTCAACTATGCTGTGATCTTGAACATGGTAATGTGTTCGCAAATACTTCGGAAACATATGTAAGTACTTCTACCATATTTTACAGGTTCCAGCTCACCTTGCCATATATTACAAACCATTGATTTTACCCTAAGTTTGAAAATGACAGAAGAAAATGCAGTCAAGGAACTAAGCAAAAATATGGATAGAATCGAAACAAATGGGAGGAAAAAGAACATAAACTTTTGGGATGGTCCAGAATAAAGGAGAAAAATGGAAAGAAATGACGCATTGAGATATTCATTTTGTGATGTCATTGAAATTTAAAACTATACACGATGCCAAGAATATGGCCAAATTCAATAACTGTACATACATGTAGATTTCTGTTTTGAATATTTGGTTGATGAACTACTTGAACCATTTTGTGAAAACCAAATAAAGTAATCTTGGAAACTTATCGGGTTTGAAGACTTTGTAAACATGAATTTAAACTGGAAGGATGTATGTTCAAATGTACAATTAAGTGATCTATGGCTCTCCTAATTACATCAGCAATAGAAGGATTTATGGATCGAAACCTAATCCCATAGATAGAGTGAGACAATATCCATCTCTGGCGAGCTTGAAGCCAGTAACAATCAAAATCTCACGTGACAAAAGAAATAATACTATCTAGGTAATAACCCTAGTGCCGGTTACATAATGACTAACTGGTACCGTGCACAGTTCCACTAAGATAGAGGACAAAGTAAAACACTGGATGGGACCGCTACACTTATCCTCACTACAACTCCCGGCAACAACAACCTTTGGAACCATATATATATATACGAGGTCTGGTCAAAAAGTATCCGACCTTTGGCCAGGAAAAATACAATCACTCCCCTGGAAGTCTGAAACCCTAATCCCCTTCAAAGTAATCTCCTTGGGACTGCACACACTTCTCCCAGCGGTCCCGCCATGCTTGGAAGACTTTCAGGTAGGCCTCTTTGGGAATGGAGTATAGCTCGGCCGTCGAATTTATCATAATGTCTTCTCATGACTGATAAGGGTGGATTTGAGCTGAAGTGGTAACTTGCCACCCTTATCGACACCTGGTATTAAAGTGTAAGATGTAGGTGTCTTCTCTGATTTAGGATGTTGCTGTGTATGTGGTAGTGGAACAGTTCACAGGGTTATCACACAGGCAACATGACGTGTAGAGTCATAGAAAGGGTAACTTCGTTGTATAAGTTTCTTCCATTTATTGCACGCCACAAAACAGTCATGATACTTATGACATCAACATAGTTAACGAGTTCAGCAAGATGATATGGCACATTGAAAACAATTTCTGTAGTCAGCAATGACAGCTGTTGTATATATGCGTCATAAGACATCACAGTTCAATAGATTCAGAAATTCATAAATCATAGAGTTCTAGTTCGTGAAGCTGTATAAATAATAATAATTTCTGCAACAGTGTCAACTGCAGGTTATCACTGTTCATAGACAATAATAATATTCCCTTCCTGATGCTAGCAGATCAGATGTATACAATCAGTCCGTTTACTGTCTGCACGTGAATAGCATACATGGGCTACAGGTCAGCTCGACCTTTATAATGTTCCTAAGTCTAACCATCTGACTTGGACGTGATCTCTGATATAACGAATCCTGGAACACAGACAATAGTCTTGTTGGTCTAGAGCGACCCATATATATTTAACTAGTTCAGGTATAAAGCTACCGGTGACTTAATCCTAGTCAAAGTACCTCTCCATTTTGCATCACACAGGCGAGCAAATAGGCGACAAAATGACGAACCTCTAGATGATAGCATAAAGTTCGATACAAGAGGAATTACCTTATTTCGGAAAATCAACCATGAACATATGCCTCCAGGCAGGCTTGAATAATACTGGGAAATAGTCTAGTTAGCTAACTAACTCACAAAGACACTGTATTTCCCTCAGAAAATCACAAGACGCAGGTCGCGTCTGCTCGCTTCTTAAACCATTTCTCAACTGCCGAACTGGGCGGAACACACAGAACGAACTCCCAGCTTTTGACATGCGCAGAACGACAATCTCTGAGTTGCCGTTCACAATAAGACGATTCTAAGAACATTCGAGATAAAAGTCTTACACAGTCGCGCCTTTTATGGTCATGAAAAGAAGCGTTAAGAAAGGTTTCAGACATCTACCATAGTTGACTGGTACTACCAAATAAGGAGATGTGGTCACGCTTCGTTCAAGAAATTATAGACCGAACGTGTCTCTATACAAGAGAAGGCAAACTCCTAAAAAATTGTAGTTTCGATAACTCGGATTATGTCCCTTTGACCATAGAAAACATAATACACACTTCAGTCAAAAAAATGATCATACATATGAAAAATGTTTATACAAACGAAAAATAATAATGATCCGTGCGTAACATTACCGCACCCTCCAGGGAAAAAAAAAATGACACATTTTTTTTTTTAAATCCTGGAGCCGGAAAAAATCTAGGCTCCTAACGCACGTATGATGCGTGGATATATACCTAACAAATTAGCTCAACGCATGGAGCGACACTGAGATCATATCTCAGATCCTTAGAGAAAAAATTTATCTAAGTATACGCTGATATATTCCAGGAAGGTGCCACCAACACACGCCACAATGATGGCAACAACATAATGACAATCAAATTATTCTCATACCAATATATGAAATTAAATATATTATGTGTTATCATACAATGTGTTGCAAATAGCGGTGTAATTTACTAATATACCGCACTATATTATTACATTATATAAAGTAACAGTAATTAATAAGTAATACATGTGTTGATCTTCTTTGACATAAAACATTCAATAGAAGAAGATGTGGACATCATCCGCTCCCAATGTAGGACAGGACTTGATATCCTCAAAGTTCCACAATGGACATAAACTCGCAGACTTCAATGATGTGCTGCGAAAATATCAATAACACAAATCTTAAAGACAACTGGTAAATTTCTTAATACAATCCTGAAAATAATTTATTTAAATGTGGCCGAGTGATCTTTTGGCCCGTATATCACTAACTAAGCCTTCTTAGATAATTACATGGTACAATGTTATAAATTTCCCTCAAAAAAAAAAAAAAAAGTGAGACAAAATCTACTAACATGTCATTATAACATTGGACTGTATATCAGGAAATATATATATATGACAGAAGAATCATGTGGAATCGTGTGGACATCTGGACAGAATGTCTGCCATTACATTATCCGAACCACGGATAGCTCGAACCGAGAAATGAAATGGTTGAAGAGCTATGGCATAACGAGTGGACCTCGAGCTCTTCAAGTTTTTGCTCTGAATAGCAGTAAGCGCTTTCTGGTCGGTTTCCACAATGAAATGTGCGCCTAGAAGAAATCTTTGTAACTTCAGAATAGACCATACCATAGCCAATAACTCACGGTCTAAAACCGAGTAATTCTTTTCTGCAGCGTTTAATTTCCTAGAGATATACATCACCGGATGCAAAGTATCAGAATACTCCTGCATTAGTGCTGCCCCAATCCCTGTTGACGAGGCGTCACTTCGAAGAACAAAAGTCTTCTCAATAGTAGGTAACTTAAGAATAGGTGGAGATGAAAATAGGGCTTTAACCTGGTCCAATGAGGATTGACATTCTTTAGACCAGCGGATCAGATTAGGCGACCCTTTCTTCAATAAAGTAGAAAGCGGTGCCATAATGGAGGACAGATTCGGAATGAATCGTCCGTAGAATTGAATCAAACCTAATAGACTCCTTACTTGTTTCTTCGTCTTAGGGACCGAAATGTTAAGTATTTTTGAAACATTGTGGTCCTCTGTCTTTAAAAGACCATGACCAACCCGATGACCTAGGAAAGAAATCTCGCTAAATCCTATAAAGGCTTTAGAGGGTTTTGCAGTCAAGTTATACTCGCGAAGAGTAGACAGTAATTCGTATAAACCCAAATAGTGATCTTCCCAAGAATCACTGAATAGACAGATATCATCTAGGTATGCTATGACATCTGTACGATATGCGAGAATTCGCCGCATCATGCGTACGAATGTAGCAGGGGCGTTCATAAGACCAAAAGGCATGAAATTCCATTGGAATAAACCCCTAGGTGTAGAAAAAGCTGTAAAAGGTTTGGCACGTTCAGTTAGCGGGACTTGCCAATAACCTTTAGACAAATCTAGTTTGGTAAAGAATCTAGAATTAGAAAGTTTATTGAGTAGCTCTTCTAATGAAGGCATAGGTTCAGCATCGAACTTCGTAACTTGGTTCAATTTGCGATAATCTACGCAAATGCGAATGTTATTATCCTTCTTTCGAACAATCACCATAGACGAAGAGTATGCTGAAGTGGATGGTTCAATGATTTCCAAACGTATCATTTCATCCAATTCTTTTTCGACTTGAGACTGGAAATGGATAGGTATTGGATATGGTCTGACTCTGATAGGATTGTGATCAGTTAGCACAATGTCATGTTCTATGACATGTGTGTGTCCCGGGATGTCTGTAAGAACATCCTGAAATGTTTGCAACATCGAAGAAACTTGTCGATGTTCCTCAGCGGAAAGATTTGGAGAAACGGTCACGTTTTTCCAAGATTCCGTAGAATAAAGTGGGACCATAGAAAGAGGAAGATTGACATCAGAAAAAGTAGTTTCCTCATCCTGTATAACTGACAGAGATGAGTACTGACCATGAGTTGCTTGTGAATTGTCCGTAGCCTGGAAAATAGGCTGCAAATAGTCAGGTCTTTCATAAAATTCTGTGAGCATATTTATGTGGAAAGTTTTATGCTTTCCATCAATATCGACAACATAGTCGACATCAGAAATTTTGGAGACTATTGCATATGGACCTTTCCATGCAATTAGAAGTCTGTTCTCCCTTGAAGGAAGTAGAACGAGAGCTTTGTCACCTGGACAAAGTTGTCGTAGACATCTATTCTTATTTGCAAACTGCCTTGCCTTTTCTTTAGCAAATTCTGAAGACGAAGTTGCTAGTTTGCATGCCTCGATGATCTTTTGCCTAAGAGCAATGACGTACTCATAAGAAGATTGAGTCTCATCGCTAATATTATCGGCAGTGATTAGATCGTGAAGTAAAGACATAGGGCCGCGCGGTTGCGCGCCAAAGACAAGTTCAAAAGGGGAAAACCCCGTATGTTCATTGGGGACCTCTCTATACGCAAAGAGAGCCGCGGGTAAGACCCTGTCCCAATCCTGAGGATGATCCTCAGTTATTTTACCAAGTAAAGTTTTCAGAGTCCTATTTAAACGTTCGACCAACCCATTAGACATTGGGTGATAGATACTGCTGAGAGACCTTTTAATGTGTAGCATAGACATTACCTGTGACATAGTGTCTGATATATAAGTTGAGTGCCATGGTCTGACAATATTTCTCCGGGAAAACCCAAGCGAGAAAATATCAGCCAAAGAGCGTCTGCGATATCAGCAGTTGAGATGCTCTTGAGAGGTATTGCCTCTGGCCAACGTGTGCACATATCGACACATGTAAGGATAAATTGATGTCCTCTAGCCGACTTAATTCTAAAAGGACCGATAATATCTATTGCCATTTTTTGAAAAGGGCGAATAGGAATGTCAGCAGCCTGGATAGGCGCAGCATGTCGTGGTCCTTTAGATTTGACCTCCTGACATACTTTGCAAGAGCGACAGTACATTCGTATGTCCTTGCTCACAAATGGCCAAAAGAAAGCCGCAAGAACCCTCGACTTTGTACGGGAAAAACCCATATGTCCAGCACATTGCGAGTCATGAGCATGTTGCAATATTTGCAATCTCATGCTCTTAGGCACAAGAATTTGTGAATGAGTGGACGTAGTCGAGTCTTGTACCATACGTACAAGTACGCCGTTCTTCATAGAAATCCAAGATTTCCTATTAGTGTTCTGATTAGGATCACCTTTTTTTGCTAGAATGAAGAATTTTTGTAAAGAAGGATCTTCTTCTTGCAATTTGATAAATGAGTCACGTGTAATAGTCAAGTGACTATCTTGGTCATTTACTTCATCATTATTAGTTAATGAAGTTTGAGGTGGATCCAGAGCATGTGCTCTTGTGACCACCGCATTGGTAGCTTCAATGTTTTGCTCTTCCCAAACAGCAATCTGCTGTGGGGTACATTCCCTAACTCCGTGAATACGACCAATAATAAGGTCCGCAATAGGGTTTGGAAGTAGACACGCGTGGACCTCTCCCGTGAAGAAAGGAGTAGCAATGTGTATTATAGCAGTAGGATACTTTTCTAACGTGCCACCAAATGTGACACATTTGATGACTTTTCCTGTAGCACAGGATGGATCTACAAGAGATTGCCTAACGCCGACAGTAGTACATCCAGAATCAAACAACACTGAGACTGGATTACTATTTACTAGCCCCTTATGTAATATAAGAGAACCTCTCCCATCATGAGCAACATTAGCAGGAAGAGCGGGCAAAGGATGACCACAGCTTAAAGTACTAACGGTTTTCGGATCAAATAAAGTACTGCATTGGATACATTTATTTGCCCTACCAAAATCAAAAGATGAGCATCCGATAGCATTATGGTCTTTATCATTATTAACCTGTTTATCTGCTCCCTGAGATTCTTGTTGAACAGAGTTTGTCTGTTGATATCTTTTTCTCTTATGTTGCGATCTACCGCGACCATTATTGCCTCTGCAATTATCATTAAAGTCCCTACTGTAATTTTTATCCTGGTTTGAGTTCCAGTTTCCATAACTGTCATTACTATCTCTATGCTGTTGAGAACCTCTATTATCTTGGTATTGAGGTCTCTGCATAAAATATTTCCCTCTATACCGATTACCTTTGTGAAAATTTCTAAAGTTAACCGGAGTAGAATACCGTGTAGTATTAGGTTGTCTCCAGTTCTGGGAAGAAGAATCACCCTGGAATTGATCACTATGGTTCTGGGCATAATTACGATTACTCTTTTTATTGAAATTTTTCTGGCTACCCTGAAATTTACGCATAAAATTTGGGCCATAAGGTGCTGCCGAAGCAACTGGCAGACCTTCTTTCACCTTAGAGTTACTAATGGTTATGTGCGGATGCGCAGTAACATACTGGCTACAGTATTCTTCCATTTCTTTTATGTTTTTAGGCTTACGCTCATGAAGAAAAGATAGAAAAGCTTCATTAACAGAAGACATAACCTTATCTCTAAGTAGTAAATCCATAAGAGCTTCAAATGTATTTTCTGTCTTAGACAACTCAACCCATCGTAAAAAAGTAAGACGGATGCCTGAGATGAATTCAGAGAATTCAACTCCAGTTTCTGGTAACATGGTTTTAAATTTAAGACGATATCCGTCCTCGTTAAGTTGGTACTTCTTTAACAATGCCGCCCTGACAACCTCATAGTTGTTTTTGTCAGGCACATCTACCATACTCAACAAAGTCAAAGCATCACCTCTAAGTATCTTGGACAGATGATACACATATAATGTTTTATCTATATTATGCACATTACATGCACTTTCAAATCTATCTAGATAAAATGTTATATCATCGATTGAGGGATTAAATGCTGGTAGATTAAGCTTGAAATCCTTAGCATTAGTCTTATTTGACACCTTATTTGCATCATTAGCATTACCAGTGTTCAATAACTTTAACTTCTCTAACTCTAAAGCTAAGACTTTTTCATCATGTTCCATTTTTGCTTTTCTCTCATCAGCCTCTCTTTGTAACCTTCTTTCTTCAGCCTCAGCCTGTAACTTTCTTTCTTCAGCCTGGGCCTGTAACTTTCTTTCTTCAGCCTCTATTTCAAGTCTCTTATTTTCAGCTTCTTTTTCAAGTCTCTTATTTTCAGCTTCTTTTTCAAGTCTCTTATTTTCAGCTTCTTTTTCAAGTCTCTTATTTTCAGCTTCTCTTTTTTGTTTTTCCATTTCCATTTGAAATCTTTTTTCCTCCACCTGCATCTGCAGTTTCTTTTGTTCTATTTCAGCCTCTATTCTCTTTTGTTCAGTTTGTTCTTTCATTTTCTTTTCTTCCGACTTCAATGCCTTGGCATATTGAACAGTCGCAAATTCTTCCAACTTATCACCTGTCTTCCCAAGGGCTTTACCCTGCTCAATAAAGTACTCAAATGTAGACATGATGTCTAAAATGTGAGTACAGAACCTGAAATAATTAATTATCTTATTTCAATGTTAAATAGCAACAAGACTTAATAAAGTGCTTGTATAATCTCTATGTTGAACCCAATCTCTGTGGGAAACAGGAGTTGACACCAACTTGTATTATCAAATGTATAATAATATCACAAGTCACCTCTTAATTAACAGTGCACTACCCAAATCAGTGCATAACCATCAGTTATTTATCATAACTGCACTACAATAGTGCATAAGCAAAAAACACCAGTTAGTTATGATAAGTGCACTATAGACCAATAGTGCATGAGCATATATTAACAATAGTGAAAGCTAACTATGCAAGAACTATGTAAACAATAACAAGACAATGTAAACAATAACAAAGGTCACCAACAATGTAAACAATAACAAAGATCAAAGTCAATGTAAACAACAACAAAGATCAGAGTCAATGTAAACAACAACAAAGATCAGAGTCAATGTAAACAATAACAAAGATCAGAGTCAATGTAAACAATCAACAAAGATCAAAGTCAATGTAAACAACAACAAAGATCAAACAATACGAAAACATTCGCATAAGTCAAATACACAAACAGCAAAACTAACAAGAAATATGCGAAGATATGACTAACAAATGACGCTACAGTGTATACACAAAAATATACGTAAAGAACTGAATAATAGCAAAGGGGAGACCTACAAATACAAACAATCGAAATCGAAACTAAAAAAAACACAAAGAAAGAGAGAAAAAAAAAAAAGAAAAAAAATATATATATACAAGAAACAAAAATAAAGCACAACTCGTCACAACTAAACAGATATAGCAACGATTGTCGCTAGCAAATTTCACTGTAGGAAATTCGCACAGTCCCTAACGAAAACGCTAACAGTAGAACCTCTGTGACGTGGTATCTTCTACTGCAAGACTCCGCCCAACCGAGAAAACCCGCTGAAATATAAACATATAAATATACAAATAACAAATAACATATAACATATAAACATGTATCATGAAAACAATAGGAGAAAGTGTGAAAGTACAGAAGGCTCAGTTAGAACATAAGGGCACAGTTCACAAACAAAACAGGCCACTTAACTTCTATAAATCCAGCGTCAGCACGGTGCAGAACAGGATGTAATCAGCATTCTGAGGATAATGATCCAACGTTGATTAACTTCTGCTCCCATAAACAGCCATGACGAAGGAAATGAGCTTCTAATACTGCAACAGTTGTTACGGCACTTGACCTTCTGAATCTTCTAAATTGATTTAACCGGCACTTGACCTTCTGAACCCGCAACAGTACCCCTGAGACCGGAACAGTTGTTACGGCACTTGTCCTTCTTTTCACCAGATTAGGAAATCCATTCGCTCGGTACTTGTCCTTCTAATTTTACATAAACTTCAATATTGCCGAGCAGCGCCGGGTAGTTTCAAAATCAGCAACTGTCAGAAAATCCGGATACTTTCAATAAAATTTCTTGTAAGGTGGTAGTTGATGCTGTAGTTGTATCTAGTATGATGATGATGTCTGGGTTTGCTGACCCCCTTGATAGCTGGAATCAGAGTGAACCATCCTATGGCCACCAAAAATGATATGGTGCGCCAAAATATCAGATGATGATAGAACCAGCTCTGGCCACCAAAAATGATAAGGGTGGATTTGAGCTGAAGTGGTAACTTGCCACCCTTATCGACACCTGGTATTAAAGTGTAAGATGTAGGTGTCTTCTCTGATTTAGGATGTTGCTGTGTATGTGGTAGTGGAACAGTTCACAGGGTTATCACACAGGCAACATGACGTGTAGAGTCATAGAAAGGGTAACTTCGTTGTATAAGTTTCTTCTATTTATTGCACGCCACAAAACAGTCATGATACTTATGACATCAACATAGTTAACGAGTTCAGCAAGATGATAAGGCACATTGAAAACAATTTCTGTAGTCAGCAATGACAGCTGTTGTATATATGCGTCATAAGACATCACAGTTCAATAGATTCAGAAATTCATAAATCATAGAGTTCTAGTTCGTGAAGCTGTATAAATAATAATAATTTCTGCAACAGTGTCAACTGCAGGTTATCACTGTTCATAGACAATAATAATAATATTCCCTTCCTGATGCTAGCAGATCAGATGTATACAATCAGTCCGTTTACTGTCTGCACGTGAATAGCATACATGGGCTACAGGTCAGCTCGACCTTTATAATGTTCCTAAGTCTAACCATCTGACTTGGACGTGATCTCTGATATAACGAATCCTGGAACACAGACAATAGTCTTGTTGGTCTAGAGCGACCCATATATATTTAACTAGTTCAGGTATAAAGCTACCGGTGACTTAATCCTAGTCAAAGTACCTCTCCATTTTGCATCACACAGGCGAGCAAATAGGCGACAAAATGACGAACCTCTAGATGATAGCATAAAGTTCGATACAAGAGGAATTACCTTATTTCGGAAAATCAACCATGAACATATGCCTCCAGGCAGGCTTGAATAATACTGGGAAATAGTCTAGTTAGCTAACTAACTCACAAAGACACTGTATTTCCCTCAGAAAATCACAAGACGCAGGTCGCGTCTGCTCGCTTCTTAAACCATTTCTCAACTGCCGAACTGGGCGGAACACACAGAACGAACTCCCAGCTTTTGACATGCGCAGAACGACAATCTCTGAGTTGCCGTTCACAATAAGACGATTCTAAGAACATTCGAGATAAAAGTCTTACACAGTCGCGCCTTTTATGGTCATGAAAAGAAGCGTTAAGAAAGGTTTCAGACATCTACCATAGTTGACTGGTACTACCAAATAAGGAGATGTGGTCACGCTTCGTTCAAGAAATTATAGACCGAACGTGTCTCTATACAAGAGAAGGCAAACTCCTAAAAAATTGTAGTTTCGATAACTCGGATTATGTCCCTTTGACCATAGAAAACATAATACACACTTCAGTCAAAAAAATGATCATACATATGAAAAATGTTTATACAAACGAAAAATAATAATGATCCGTGCGTAACAATGACTCAAATCGGGTCCCTTTCAGTGGTATTTTCAGCTTGGGGAACAGCCAGAAATCACAAGGAGCTATGTCAGGAGAGTATAGAGCCTGACGAATCAGAGGAGTCTTGTGTTTGGCCAAGAAAGTCTGAATCAGTTGCGAAGAATGTGCGGGAGCATTGTAGTGATGCAGCTGCCAAGTTCCCGTTGTCCACAGGTCCGAATTTAGCGCACGCTCTCCGCAAGTTCAAATCCTCCGTCAATATGGATTGTACTGAACCGTGGCTTATCCCCACCTCGTGTGTAAGTTCTCGGATGGTAATACGATGGTTCTGCGTGACCAAAGTCCGCACTTCGTGAATGACCACGTCGTTTCGGCTTGTTGATGGTCTACCGGAACGTGGCTCGCTATGCACCGATGTGCGGCCATCTTTGAAACGGTTGTACCACTCCTTAATTTGTGTAATGCTCATGGCTTCATCGCCAAAAGCTTGTTGAATCTTTCGAATTGTTTCTACTTGGGTATCACCGAGCTTTTGGCAAAATTTAATGCAATACCGCTGTTCAAAACATTCCGTCATTTCGTGACAAATAAAAATCCGACGGCTTGTTACTACCACAGCTCGCGCGTACACTAATTGCAGACGACTGACACTGTCTTTGGGAGGGAAAAAATTCATGCATGCGCAGGAAGGTCTTCTCCACTGTATCCACCAGAGAAACCTCCTGTAGATCATTTTTTTCCCCCGAAAAAAAAAAAGGTCGGATACTTTTTGACCAGACCTCGTATATGTGTGTGTGTGTGTGTGGTGTGTGTGTGCGTGCGTGCGTGCGTGCGTGTGTGTGTGTGTGTGTGTGTGTGTGTGTGTGTGTGTGTGTGTGTGTGTGTGTGTGTGTGTGTGTGTGTTTTCACATGTTAGTAATATAAAATGTAAAATGACAACGTACGCCAATCCTGACTCAGACTTTTTTGCTCAGATGATAAGCGATTTGAATCGGCCTCTTACACGAGTCTGTGGTGTCGTTTCTTTAATAAGATAATTCCCTCTATGACTCCGTGTGTTTCGGTTTCCTCAGATATTCTGGTTTTCCATATTTAAAATGTTAGAGATTTCCTGGGCCGAATAGTAAGTCCTGATTTTTTTTTTTTTTTTTTTCGTACGCCCGCTAATACTCGAGGCGAAATCTCAGGTTATTACTAATGTCTAACCTGACATTGATTTTACGTGAGTATCCCTTTTTTCTTGTACAGAGACAGGTGTCCCTCGCCATTCAGGCAAATACTCTCCGATTTCGGAGGTACCCATTGCAGCTGGGTCGGCTCAGGAGCCGCCAATCCCTGGTCGACGACACTCCTTCAAATGTCCTCGCCAGGTCTCGAGTTAATCCAGTCCAATTCCCGGTCGACGAAAAATCCTCACATGCCGTCGCCCGGGTTTGATCCTGAATCACCCGGTCGCCAGAGCGGGGTTGTAACCACTACGCTAGCGCGGCTCCTATGTCCTGATGAATACTCCAATAAAAGGTGCCCGGTCTGATAAATGGAAATTCGGAATTCTAACTACTTGCAAGTCTGGTGTCTTTGGCAGCGTGAATCTCACAGTGAACTAGACTGACTGAAACGTCATGCTATATTCACTGTCCTACTCCACTCTGTTTGTTATGGAACTCAAATGATCAGCCAATCTGATTTGAATATTTTGCATGACTTATCTAGCGCAAAATTTCAAACATTACTTTTCTGAGAATGGGCTGTAAACATCCGATTGCCCTGCAGATGAACTCACAAACATGTCGTTAAACTAATACGACAACGTGTGTCAGATGTAACACTTATTACTTTCTTACAAAGCAATGTCGTGGACAGGAAATGATTATATCATACGTGTCCGTCCCAAATGTGTCGCACAGACAGGTAATCTTGTTATCTATTGCCTGAGCAAACGAAAACCGACTACGGGCAAGTAATTTTATCACTCGGCCCAGCTTGAGCAAACAGATTCATGCGAAACTGAGCAAACCCATACTGGTTTTAACCTGCTCTAATCTCAGCAAATCTGTGTCGCATCAAGCAAAATGTGATTATTATTACCTACAAGGAGTGTCAAAAGGATTTGACAATATCAAATATCTGCTACCTAGCAGAAAAAGAAAGAAAGAAAGTGCGACAATTGAAAGCACGCAATAAAATCCGTACCACAAATGTAAAGATTACTGCCGTAGTGAAACAGAGATTAGGAAGAAGAAGGGGTCGCCCCAATCCATTGTGTGACAAACAGTACACAAGTCACGACAAAAGTATACTAGTCAAGAAAACAGTACACAAGTCACGACAGAAGTAAACAAGTCAAGACAACAGTACACAAGTCAAGACAAGAGTACACAAGTCACGACAACAGTACACAAGTCAAGACAACAGTACACAAGTCAAGACAACAGTACACAAGGCAAGACAACAGTACACAAGTCAGGACAGCAGTGCACAGGTCATGGCAGCAGGACACAAGTCACGACAACAGTACATAAGTCACGAGAACAGTACACGTGTCAATACAGCAGTACACACGGCAAGACAACAGTATACAAGTCAAGGCAACAGTACACAAGTCATACAGCAGTAAAAAAGTCACGACAGAAGTACACAAGTCAAGACAACAGCAAATACGTCAAGACAACAGTACACGAGTCAGGACTACAATACACAAGTCAAAACTGTAGTACCCAGGTCAGGACAGCAATACACAAGTTAAGACAGCAGTGCACAAGTCAGTACAGCAGTACACAAGTCACAACAACATTACATAAGTCACGACAACAGTACACAAGGCAAGACAACAGTACACAAGGCAAGACAACAGTACAGAAGTCAAGAAGCCAGCACACAAGTCATACAGCAGTGAACAAGTCACGACAGAAGTACACAAGTCAGGACAGAAGTACACAAGTCAAGACAACAGCAAACAAGTCAAGACAACAGTACACGAGTTAGGACTACAATACACAAGTCAACACTGTAGTACCCAGGTCAGGACAGCAGTACACAAGTCAGGACAGCAGTGCACAAGTCAGTACAGCAGTACACAAGTCACAACAACATTACACAAGTTACGACAACAGTACACAAGGCAAGACAACAGTACACAAGGCAGTACAACAATATTCAAGTCAAGACAGCAGTATACAAGGCAAAACAACGGTACTCAAGTCAAGACAACAGTACACAAGTCACGAACACAGTAAACAAGTCACCACAGAAGTACACAAGTCACGACAACAATAAACAAGTCAAGACAACAGTACACAAGTTACGACAACAGTAAACAAGTCAAGACAACAGTAAACAAGTCACGACAGAAATAAACAAGTCACGACAGAAGTACACAAGTCACGACAGCAGTAAACAAGTCACGACAGGAGTACACATGTCAAGACATCAGTAAACAAGTCACGACAACAGTAAACAAGTCACGAGAGCAGTAAAGAAATCACGGCTGAAGTACACAAGTCACGACAACAGTAAACAAGTCAAGACAACAGTAAACAAGACAGACAACAGTGCACAAGTCACGACAGCAGTAAACAAGTCACGACAACAGTAAACAAGTCACGACAGAAGTACCCAAGTCACGACAACAGTACGCGAGTCAAGAAAACACAGTATACAAGTCACGACAACAGTAAACAAGTCACGACGACAGTAAACAAATCAAGACAACATTACACAAGTCAAGCCAACAGTACACAAGTCACGACAACAGTAAACAAGTCAGGACAACAGTAAACAAGTCACAACAGCAGTAAACAAGTCACGACAGAAGTACACAAGTCACGACAACAGTACGCGAGTCAAGAAAACAGTATACAAGTCACGACAACAGTACACAAGTCAAGACAACACAGTATACAAGTCAAGACAAACAGTACACGAGGCAGGACAGCAATACACAAGTCAAGACAAACTGTACACAAGTCAGGGCGGCAGTACACAAATCAGGACCACATTACACAAATCAGCACAGCAGTACCTAAATCCGTCAGGAAAATATACTAGCCGCCATTAAAAACGCATCGCATTAGTTTATGAACCGCCACTCGTTGTGCTAAATTTAAAATACATGAAACCACTGATTTTACATTTCTGATCTATTTACTAACCCAAATTTGCTGTATTATTAAACATGAGACAATTCAGAACCGGCTCCTAAGCAGTTGTCAACCCTAGGTGTAAAAACAAAAGTCACACTCACTGTCATTCAGTCACAGCCATCATTAATACCGTCATTACAGTGGGACGGTCATTGGTGGTACCTGTCGCCCGAAATCGCTGGTTCAGCCTCACTATAGTGGACTGGTCACAATTGAAATGTCTGGCAACTTCTCTGGTCGCCATTCCACTGCTGAGCATACCAACAGCTTGCCATCGCTCTTGTGACGACAGTCGAGGCATGACAAAAACATTAACAGACTTTCTTTCGATGAAAACAGATAATGGCTTTTTACTCGCTGAAACTTGACTAATGCGTGTGCCAAATTTCAATGTGATTCGACTTTTAATAAAGCCAGAATTTATCAAAAAACCTTGTTTTGCACGTGAAGCACGCAAAATTTGAAGTAAACATCACATCGACAGTAAAGTGGGAATACATGAACTTCATCACTTGCACACTTTCGGAGTTTGAAAATCACTCACTTGCATAAACATTTCAACAGTGAAAACATGTCACGATTTCGATGCGTTTTTAATGGCGGCTAGTATATTACTTGACATTTCCAATCCCTTACATTATGAGTTGTCACTGTTTTTGAAAACAAAAAAGTACAAGATGAGGCCAAAAATATCTTCTCCAAACACTTGTATATAAATACAAAGTTGGGGAATACCTTACACTAACATACTGTGTTTTCCGGGAGTCTTTGAGTAGACAAAGAAAGATTACTATTACCTCAGACATGTCGTAAAAGGCCGTTACTATCAATAGACAGATAACAGGCCTTACATCCCTACAAATCCATTCTCGTATCAGTACGCAGACAACATGTCTTACATCCTCACACATATATTCTTATATCAATAAACATACAAGTGGTCTTACATTTTTATACATATATTCTTATATCAATAAACATGCAAGTGGTCTTACATTTTTATACATAAATTCTTATATCAATAAACATACAAGTGGTCTTACATCCGCACACATATATTCTTATATCAATAAACATACAAGTGGTCTTATATTTTTATACATATATTCAAACATCTTCATAATTACATTCAAACATCTGTCTAAAAACATTCAAAAAGCTATCTCTCTATGTGTCTTTGTGGTTGTATAAGATGTCTGTCCGCTCCCATCACTTCCAGACTTGTGCATGAAAATATAAACGCGCATAACCGGAGGCGACAAACGCGACGCTCCAAATCCCCGGGATAATTGCAGGTCATTGAGCAAATCCCTGGGGATACATGCCAGCTTTTCTTGCGGATTGGAAACGTCATCTTCAGACAATGAGCCCATATAACGTAAATGTATAGTGCAACACTACGTCATGCACAACGTCATCTTCAGACAATGAGCTCATATAACATAAATGTATAGTGCACCACTACGTCATGGGCCAGGATCTGTCATGTTGGTTCAGTATGTGTAACTTTGTTTTGCTGAACGTCGTTTCGGTACTGCTTCCTTCATCAGTAGTTCATCTACTTTTTCATTCCTTACAGAGCACGAGGGCACCATTTCAGCTGGACCCCTTGCATGAGGCCTACACCAAAGTACAAGATCTTGAAGCAGTGGTTTCTGTAGCGATTTGTGATACATGATGAGATTGACAGCCCCAGGGACAATCTCACATTAGTCGCATTTAGCGACACTTTTTGTATCCCCTAGAGAACCCAGTGGAATACACGGGCAATACTGCTAAAATATTTACTTCCTGACTCTGAGTCAATGAATCAAGCTATGTGTACTGCTCAAATATTTACTTCCTGAGTCTGAGTCAATGAATCAAGCTAAACAACTCTTCAGTTTATGAACAACAACTCATTAATCTATCAACAACAAACAACTCTTCAATCCATGAACAACAACATCAATCCATTAACAACAAACAAATCTTCAGTCTATGAACAACAACTCATTAATCCATCAACAACAAACAACTCTTCAGTCTATGAACAACAACTCATTAATCCATCAACAACAAACAACTCTTCAGTCTATGAACAACAACTCATTAATCCATCAACAACAAACAACTCTTCAGTCTATGAACAACAACTCATTAATCCATCAACAACAAACAACTCTTCAGTCCATGAACAACCAACCATTAATCCATCAAGAACAAACAACTCTTTAGTCTATGAACAACAACTCATTAATCCATGAACAACAAACATCTCTTCAGTCTATGAACAACGACTCATTAATCCATCAACAACAAACAACTCTTCAGCACGACACCAGGGCAACAACTCTTTAATCCATCAACAAAGTTCATGAACCACAACTCAATAATCCATGAATAGCAACTCTTCAATCCATCAACAACAAAAAAACTCCTTACTCACAAAACAACAACTCTTTAGTCCATGAATGACAAAATCTTTTAGTCCCAGGAACGACAAACAACTCTTTAATCAATGAACAACAAACAACTCCTTAGTCCATGCATAACTTGTCTATGGTCTATAGACAACAACGTTTTAATCACTGAAAAACGGTTCTCTAGTCTATTATGTACAACAACTCTTTAAGCCATGAACAAGACCGTTTATTGCTGAAGTTAGAAATAAACGTATGGCTGCGCTTTTGTGTTAAAATACTGCTTTGATGAATTGTTACATGGGCCTACAGCAGTGCAGAAGTGTTAATTAGACCTATTACTGCAATGAAGTGTTAAACTGGCCTACTACTACAGCGATAAAATGTTAAACTGGCCTACTACTACAGCGATAAAATGTTAAACTGGCCTAGTACTACAGCGATAAAATGTTAAACAGGCCTAGTACTACAGCGATAAAATGTTAAACTGGCCTACTACTACAGCGATAAAATGTTAAACAGGCCTAGTACTACAGCGATAAAATGTTAAACAGGCCTAGTACTACAGCGATGAAGTGTTAAACTGGCCTACTACTAGAGCGATAAAATGTTAAACTGCCCTACTACTTGTGATGATGTTATTGAAATGTCTGACACTTTGGTCTGAGTCTTCTTCTTCCATCCTTAGCCATCAACCGGCAAAGCAGTATGTGGCCAGTACGCCTAGTGGCGTCTTAGGGCAACAACAAATTGATCAATCTATCGCTGTTTCCACCACGCCTAGTGGCATCTTTGTGGAACAAAAACAGACCAAACAATCTATCATTGTTTCCGTAATCAGATTGGTTGGCAAGCAGGTGATCAGCCCACTGTGCGAAGTTTTTACGGGATGGGGTAAACAGCCCCATGCCCATACCCTCCTTAGTCGCCTTTTACGACATGCGTGGTAGGGTGCAGTGTTACTATTCTTTGCTCCCCTTTCGGGCCCCGGTAACACACGGGTGTTTGGTCTGAGTGGTCTGCCCTTATTTCTTTCTTTTTCTTGTCTGCGTCCACTTTTCTGTCTATATTGCTCTTAATAGCTCTAATTTTGTCGTTAGTGCCGTCAATCTTAATGGGCCAAGCTAAGTCCACCCCTTTGCACGTAGAAATAGCGGCAATTTTGCCATAGTTCTTTTATTTAGCGATTCTTGGGGGAATGAAAGTACCCTGTCCCTTTGACTTATGGGGGACACAGGGAATTCTCTGCCCTTTATTTTATGCCGTCCTCGGTTTCATCCTGAACGCATGTCGCTTGTAGAGCGGGGAACGCGTTGCTAATTACGTCTTATTCCCGTCTCGCGAGGAGGCTGGGTAAGCTCTCCCAGTAGGGTCTTACGTCTGGTTTGTTTTATCTCGGGCGGGCTGCAGAAACGGTCGCTTATCACCTGCACACTCGATCTTACTATTTTAGCTAGGCGTCCCTAACACTCGTTACCATTCGTCTCTATGAGGATCCTTGCTACCTAGCAAAACGTTATTCAGTTGACATCTAATAACAGTTCTAGTGTGGAAGTTGATTCCCTGCTTACTAAGCACACCAGTTTTTTTTTAAGCTAATTTCTTGGGGTTCTAGCTTAATCATATAGAGTCGATATCCCGTGTTACCACCCGTGTGTTACCGGGGCCCGAAAGGGGAGCAAAGAATAGTAACACTGTCCCCTGCCAGGCATGTCGTAGAAGGCGACTAAGGAGGGTTGGGCATGGGGCCGGTTACCCCATCCTGTAAAAAATTTAAACCACAAAAAACTTCAACAAATATGGACAAGTCAAATAAAGGAAATAAAACACAGCCATCCAAGACAGGGGAAGGTCCTCTCGCGGGGAGGCGTATGATGCAACACAGAGAAAGCCGAAAGGAGTCTGTGTTGCTGACTAACCTTCTTTCTTCTAGGAGAACTTCCAGATTTGGCACCTGGAATGTTCGGACATTAAACGAACAAGGGAAAGTGGCGCAAGTAGCAGCAGAAATGAGGGAATACAAAATCGAGGTTCTGGGAATGTGTGAAACAAAGTGGAAGGGGGTAGACAGGAAGAAACTCATCACAGGTGAATTGGTGCTGTCCTCAGGACATGAAGACGAAACTTCACACCACAGTGAAGGGGTAGCTCTTATGTTATCTAAAGAAGCACAGAAAGCACTCATTGAATGGGAAGCTGTTGGACCCAGAATAATAACAGCTACTTTCAAAACAGCTAAAAAGAAAATTCATGTAAATGTCATCCAATGTTATGCACCAACTAATGACAAAGAAGAGTCTGTGAAAGAAGCATTTTATACTAAACTACAGGAAATTATGGATAAAGTAAAAAGAAGAGACATCACAATTTTGATGGGTGACATGAATGCAAAGATAGGTACAGTCAACACCTGATTTGAAGAAGTCATGGGAAAACATGGGCTAGGAGTAATGAATGAAAATGGAAAACTATTCGCAAACTTCTGTGCTTCAAATCAACTGGCTATAGGAGGAAGCATGTTTCCACATAAGAGAATACACAAGGCAACATGGATATCACCAGACCATAGAACAGAAAATCAGATCGATCATATATGCATAAAGAAGAAGTTTAGATCATCATTGCAGGATGTAAAGGTATATAGAGGAGCAGATGTGGCATCAGATCACCATCTTCTGATAGCCAAAATAAAAATGAAACTCAAGAGATATGCAACAATGCAAAATTATAGACAACAGTTTAATGTAGGACAGCTAAGAAATCAAGAAACAAGAGACAAATTTGCGGTCACAGTATCCAACAAATTCCAAGTGCTACAACAGCTGGAAGATGTAGAGAATACAGAAGACTATTGGCAGCAGGTCAAAACGGTATGGAAGGAGACATGTGAAGAAATACTGGGGAAAAGGGAAAGACAACAAAAAGCATGGATAACAACAGAAACCATCAATAAGATAAAAGACAGGAAAAACAAGAAAGCAGAGTTAAACACAAGCAAAACCAAAGTTCAAAAGCCAAGGCTCAAGAAGTGTACACAGAAGCAAACAAAGAAGTAAAAAGAAGTATCAAAAGAGACAAGAGGAAGTATATTGAGGAGTTGGCAAGAGAGGCAGAAGATGCTGCAGCCAAAGGAAATATGAGAGAACTGTATAGCAGCACAAAGAAGTTAACAGGGAAATACAAGCAAACAAGTTGTCTCATAAAAGACAAGAATGGGAAACTGCTCAGCAATATACAAGAGCAAATGAAGAGGTGGACAGAATATTTTGGGGACCTTCTCAATAGACCAGCTCCACAAAACCCGCTGGACATCCAGCCAGCAGAAGAAGAGCTACAAATTAACGGTGAAAGACCAACGAAGGAAGAAATAAAGAAAGCCATAAAGCTTCTAAGAGATGGAAAAGCGTCTGGACCTGATGGCATTCCAGCAGAGGCCATCAAAGCAGATATCGACACGGCTACAGAGATGTTATATAAATTACTTGGTAAAGTCTGGGAAAAGGAAGAGATACCAGCAGAATGGAAGGAAGGATATCTGGTTAAGTTGCCTAAGAAGGGAAATTTACAAGAGTGCACAAATTATAGAGGAATAATGTTACTATCAGTGCCAGGAAAAGTATTAAACAGGATTATCCTTGAGAGATTAAAAGAGTCGATAGACAAGAAATTGAGAGATGAACAAGCAGGTTTTCGACAAAACAGATCATGTACAGACCAGATAGCCACTTTGAGAATAATAGTTGAACAAAGTCTGGAATGGAATTCACCACTATACATCGGATTTGTGGACTATGAAAAGGCATTTGACAGTGTAGACAGAGAATCACTTTGGAAATTGATGAGGCATTATGGAGTTCCCCTGAAGATCATTAATTTAATAAAGAAAACATATGAAGACATGACATGCAGAGTTCTTCATGAAGGACAGCTTACAGAACCATTTGGGATAAGAACAGGAGTGCGACAGGGATGCCTCTTGTCTCCATTTCTTTTCTTGCTGGCAATAGATTGGGTTATGAGATCATCGACAACACACAACAGAAATGGAATCCAGTGGACTCTGACTAAGCAGTTGGATGATCTGGATTTTGCTGATGACTTGGCTCTTCTGTCCCATAACCGTAATCAGATGCAGGACAAATTGAAAACACTCGATGAGAGGTCACAGCAATTGGGTCTGAAAATACACAAGGAAAAGACAAAAATAATGCGAATAAATGCAGGTAATGATAATAGGGTTGAACTTGAAGAAACACCAATACAAGATGTGGAGTCATATACGTATCTTGGCAGTAATATAGACAAAGTTGGAGGGACAGACAGCGATATCAAAATAAGAATACAAAAGGCAAGAGGAGCTTTCATTGCATTGGGAAATATATGGAGATCAAGAGAAATAGGATCCAACACGAAAATAAGAATCTTCAACTCAAATGTGAAGTCAGTCCTATTGTATGGCTCTGAGACATGGAGAACAACAAAGACAACAACCAAAAAGCTACAGACTTTCATAAATGGGTGCTTGCGTAGAATAGAGGGATTAAAATGGTATGACAAGGTTACCAACGTAGAACTGATGACAAGAACTAGACAAGTGCCAGTGGAACAAGAGATGAGAAGAAGACGATGGCGATGGATAGGACACACACTGAGGAAACCTGTTGATAGCATTACAAGGCAGTCCTTGTTCTGGAACCCGCAGGGCAAGAGAGGCAGAGGAAGACCAAGAAGTACATGGAGAAGAGAGTTGGAAACAGAGATGAAAATGATGAGGAGAACATGGAAAGAACTTGAGATGATGGCACGTGACAGGAGGACTTGGCATGTGTTTGTTGAAGGCCTATGCTCCTTTGGGAGTGGAGGGTTATGAATGAATCCCGTGTTACGATATTGCATCTTTAATATATACGAGGGCAAGTCAGTAAATAGGTCACAAATGGCAATTAAAAAAACTACATGAGATACGAACTTGAAAATCATTTATTATTGCACTTACATTTCCCCTTATTTCTCAACATAATCTCCACCAACATTGATACATTTATCCCATCGCTTTATCAGGGCCTCAAAACCTGCAGCATAGAAGTTTTTGGTCTGCTGTCTCAGCCACATTCGCACCGCACGTTCAACCTCTTTGTCATCAGCGAAACGTTTGCCGCCAAGGTGAGTTTTTAGTAGACCAAACAGGTGGAAATCGCTCAAGGCTAAGTCGGGGCTCTAAGGCGGATGTTCAAGAGGTTACCACCCTAGTTGTTCAATTTTCTCCTGGGTTAGTCGAGCCGTATGTGGTCTGGCATTGTCGTGATGGAGCAGTACTCCTCTAGTCAGTAGGCCTGGACGTGTTCTTCGAATTGCATCCCGAAGCATCAACAGCACTTCACAGTACGATGCAGCATTCACATTCTCACCTTTCTTCTGGAAATGGGTTAACAGCATTCCTTGAGAATCCCAAAACACTGTAAGCATAACCTTCCCTGCTGATGGCGTAACCTTGAATTTCTTGGCAGAAGGTGAAGAAGGATGTTTCCATTGCATTGAAGCACGCTTTAATTCGGGTTGGTAGGGATGAACCCATGATTCGCCACATAAGACGAATTGACGAACAGCAGCATCAGCACTTCAGCGTTGTGGCAGCCAAGTCCCATTTTTAGCAGGCCAAATACAGAAGAACCCTTATTTTTTTCAAAATAAATCTTCCTAAAGACCACATTCTTTTCCATGAAGACACCTACCTTTCACTAACGTAGTAGCTTCTCTTGTTTCTACTTTTGTTAAATAATAATTGATCATTAAATCTGTTATACACCCGTGTGTTACCGGGGCCCGAAAGGGGAGCAAAGGATAGTAACACTGTACCCTACCATGCATGTGGTAAAAAGCGACTAAGCAAGGTTGGGCATGGGTCTGGTTACCCCATCCCGTAAAAAAACTTTTTACCACAAAACTTCAACAAACATGGAGAAGTCAAATAAAGAATATAAATCAACTCAGCCGCCCAAGACATAAGAAGGTACTCTGGAAAGGAGGCGCATGAAGCAACCTAGAAAAAGCCAAAACGAGTCTGGGTTGCCGACTAACCTTTTTTCGTCTAGCAAAATCTCCAGGATTGGCGCCTGGAATGTTCGAACTCTGTGTGAAAAAGGGAAAACTGCACAGGTAGCAGCAGAAATGAAAAATTACAGGATATCCTGTGTCTCTGTGGGACACGGTGGAAAGGCATAGAGAAGAGGAGATTGATCACAGGAGAAATGGTATTGTCCTCAGGACATGAGGAGGAAAAAGCCCACCACAGTGAAGGCGTGGCTCTAATGCTGTCTAAGGAAGCACAGAAGGCACTTATAGAATGGGAAGCAATGGGACCCCGAATTATAACAGCAAGGTTTAAATCAGCCAAAAAGAAAGTAAATATAAACATCATCCAATGTTAGAATCTGAGAAAGAAGACTTTTACACCAGACTACAAAATGTCTTGGACAATAAGAAAAGAAAGGACATCACAATTTTGCTGGGGGACCTGAAAGCGAAAATAGGAACAGACAACACTGGCTTTGAAGAATTCATGTGAAAGCATGGATTATGTATGATGAATGAGAATGGGGAACTACTAGCTAACTTCTGTGCTTCAAATCAACTAGCTATAGGAGGAAGCATATTTCCACATAAAAGAATACATAAAGCATCATGGATATCACCAGACCACAGAACTGAGAATCAGATTGATCACATATGCATAAGTAAGAAGTTTAGGTCATCATTGCACGATGTGAAAGTATGTAGAGGAGCAGATGTTGTATGAGACCACCATCTTCTGTTGGCTAAAACAAAATTAAAACTCAAGAAATTTACAACAGCAAATAGCTATAGACAATAGTATAATGTGGGATATCTAAGAAATCGGGAAATACGAGAACAATTTTCAATCACAGTATCCAACAAATACCAAGTACTCCAACAGCTGGAAATGAAACAGATACGGAAGACCATTGGCAACAAGTAAAAAATATATGGAACGAGACATGTGAAGAAGTACTGAGAAAAGAGAACATCAGCACAAAGCATGGATAACAACAGAAACCATTAGTAAGATAGAAGACAGGAAAAACAAGAAAGCAGATTTAAACAGAAGCAAAACCAGAAGCTCCAAAGCCAAGGCTCAGGAAGTGTACATAGAAGCAAACAAAGAAGTAAGAAGAAACATCAAAAGAGACAAGACGAAATATATTGATGATTAGGCAAGGGAAGCAGAGAAAGCTGCAGCCAAAGGAAATATGAGGGACCTGTACAACAACACAACGAAGCTAACAGGGAAATATAAGCAAGCAAATGGCCTCATAAAAGATCAGAATGGAAAATTGCTTAGTAATTGTGGCAGCCTACTCTTGTATTGGTTTAAGTATGTCACTGCCTTCTTGTCTAACCAGGTTCATTACTTCAACGGTGAACAACGAGAACGTATAAACAGACAGAGTATCACACTACACATGTATCCATACAGACAGAGTATCACACTACACA
The DNA here is from genome assembly GCA_024509875.1 of Oreohelix idahoensis. Taxonomy (NCBI): domain Eukaryota; kingdom Metazoa; phylum Mollusca; class Gastropoda; order Stylommatophora; family Oreohelicidae; genus Oreohelix; species Oreohelix idahoensis. The sequence continues at coordinate 28,092 of JAMPIV010011574.1, forward strand.
TGTATCCATACAGACAGAGTATCACACTACACATGTATCCATGTAACTCTGTATGAAGATGGCTAAGTCCTGTTTTAGTCGGAACACAGTTTTATTTACATAATGTACATTGGTTGTCATATAGCATATCGACCATCACACTTGGTCTTGTAGAACAATTTCTTTGGAATACAAAGTCTACTTGATTATGACTAATGCTTTCTTTCTTACTATGCTCTTGTTGATAATTCTGTCTCATTCAACATTAATGACTTCCTTGATTAATATCGTCTATTCACATATTCTTATAAACGTTCAGCTTATGGATTTGTTAATACCGGGCATCTCCGGGGATGAATACTTTTCCTGAATTCCTAACTATCACTGGCCTCATAAGGCTGACCCAATGAACTTCTTATCTATCGAATCTCTACATACCTCGCCGAGATGATCAATTCTCTTGGTAACGAATTTCTTCATAAATTCGTTCTTACTTGACTGCTTATTGTAATTATTGTATTCTACTGTATGATGCCGCTGAGTCTGTCCACTACAGATCATCGAGTTATCACACTTCGATGAGCAAGCATGTGTCTGTCAAGATGGCGGGTTCACCTTGCACAACCGTTATGTAGGTTCGTGCGACCTGCCTGTCCAACTGGTGTTTCTAGACTGTCTTTTCTCAACTGCCCCTCAGAGCGTGCGCCGAGAACTCTATTCACTCATCTAACCTTCTTCCGGGAGGTTTTATGCGCACCTTCCTCGGACAACCTTCTTGCCCTTTATCTTACTGCTTATGCCTAACTGCCCTAGTTTAAACCGTAAGTTGCTTCCCCTGCCACATAATATACAATAATAAATGAAGAACATTTTGAGGAACTTCTCAATAGACCATGTCATGGCGTATTTTTAGGCCGTTGTTCTACCGTAAGATGATCGGAAGCCGTAAATATAGCCACTTGAGCTGAGTCATGTGACCAGCGGGGAAAAAACGGACGCACAAGTTTTGTGCACTGGAAAATGTCAGTGGAGAGTCGACAGTCGTCCCGTATGGACGTCGATGGTATGCCAGCTTGATGCTCCCTATATTGTGTAGGAAACTGTAATGCAGTGCCCGCAATATGAGTCCTATTTCTGAAGTTAGTTATTCCAGGGAAGTGTTTATTCACTTAGTGCTGAGTTTTGTACATGATGAGTTGTTGTAAGTACTTTTTCATAGTCGGTAGTACTATGTCTGTTTCCCGCGTGATGGCGCGGTGGTCATTGTACGGGTGTGGTAGCCATGTTACCTGTTCCTGTTATATTGATATGATTTATCTTCATTCCCTGTGGTGGCAAATATATATTTGTTGTGAATTTCATCAGGCTGTATGTGGCCGGGTGGTGTTATTGTAATAAAACGGGACATGAGCTGATTATAAGCGTTAGTTCCTTGTGTCACCCATTGTTATATAATAATACCTCAATAGACACGAGCCAGAATGTGTGTGTTATAGTTTATTCAGTACAACAGTGGTATAGCCCTAGTGGTGAGGGGTTGTCGGCTAGCACCTTCCCCCCACCATAACTAGTATTACGGCTTGTGATATCTGGGGTTCTCTTCTGGTATTGGTGTTCTGAGCCCAAAGGCCATAGAGCCATTTTTTTCTGATCGATATATAAGTTCTGCATTCGTGGGGCCAGCGCTGGATCAGCAGTTAAGTTTATGTTTTGTTGTATTTTTGTTTTAAAATTTGATATATTTTCTAAATTTCGTTCTCAAGTTCTTCTACTATTTTCTATTTTCTATTATTGTGAGATGTGTATTGTTTACATTTATACATTACATTACTAAATATTGATTATTTGAAGTTGATATTATTTCGATTTGATTGGTCTTGATAGTGGCTAGGTTGTGCTCAAGCTCTCAACACTTCATTGTTGTGTGTTGTGGTTGTCTCGTCTATTTTTATTAGTATATTGGTGCGTCAAGGGTGGAAGGGTGGCGTGTTTAATCATTTCTGGTCTCCACGTGGGAAAAGATTGGATTAGACTGAATTCTTTTTAGGGTGTAGCTGTGTTTGTTTAGCGGCGGAGTGGAGCAGACGTGGATTCCTGTAGCTGCCCTGCTTAACAAACCGAGCACAGTATTCGTTAGTTGTGCTGGTGTGGTTCCTATATACAGTGTCGTGTATATTGAGTAATTATTATTATCTTATTTAAGTGTTGTAGTCTTACGTGTCCTACTTACTATCTTGCAATTTACGTTCTGCGAGTATCCCTTGTTTTCATATGTTTACAGTCACGTAGTGTACATATCATGCCACTTCTGGTCTAGCTTAGTCTATCGTCCTATCCTACGCGACGTGGAGTTTTCGTGGTGTCACAGTGTGTGTTTACTCATCTTTCCATTGTTCATGTTTGCCACATATAAACATATTAGTTAACAATTTTGATATTGCTACATTAAAGCACTAGTGTGAGTGCTCTTAAGGTATAGGGTGAAAGGGCTTAGGTAATGATCAGTTTGTGTATCAGTGCCCTTAACTAGTGTGGATTGGTACAGTACTAGTGGTTATAGTAGCGTAGGTGAGATACGATTCAGTTGCTATTGTTAATAATAGCGAACCAGGTCAGTGAGCTGCTATTTGGGGACAAAGTATTGTCATCTTCGATTACGTATTTAGGGTGATAAACCCTAATGAGTAGGTATTCATAAGCCAAAAGGCAAGGTGTTTGCATATTGGTGAGTGAGGTGCAGTGAATAGCGGATAACAGACATATATTGAGGCACAGTGAGAGTGCACATATTAATGAATACATATATATAAACATACTCATTGCGAGTGTACATCTTGTGATTACTTTATATAGTCTTATATATTGTATTTCTATTTCAGATTGAGTAGATTTACACATTGTATTGTATATTGAGGGTGTACAACATGGACTTGCAGGAATTTATTCAGATCAGAAAAGAACGTGGGTACACTGGGATGGAACTGGTGGATTTCGCTAAGGCAGAAGTCCAATCACAAGAAAATCAAGAAGCTTTAGAGAAGAAGAAGATAGAGAAACAAAATCAGGAAAGAGATTTACGCGCCGAGGAAAGAGAGCGGCACAAAGCGGAGTTACAGTTAAACGAGAGAGAATTACAAGAGAAGACGATGAAAGAAGATAAAGAATTACAATAGGAGGAGATGAAAGTAGATAAAGAATTACAATAGAAAAAGATGAAAGAAGATAGAGAGATAGAATGGGAGAAGGGGTGAATAAGGGTGGCATTGGAAGAGAAGAGAATTCAGTTAGAGGCTGATAAATAAATAGGATTAAAAAGGTTAGAACTATGTGCGAGTGGTCAGAGCTCGACTCCGAGGGAGGCAAATTGTCCCTTTAGGCTGCGGCTACCGAATTTTAACGATAAAATAGATAGTTTAGACTTCTTCCTCGAGAGGTTCGAGGCACATATGTGGCCTGGAAGGCTAACAGAGACGAGTGGCCATCTCTGTTGTCCACATTGGTCGGGCCAGCGATGGAGACTTTTTATAGCCTCCCGCTGGAGGAGAGAGCAGATTACAAGAAGGTGAAAGAACGACTGCTCAGGAAGTTCCGTCTAACGGCAGACGGATACCGTACACGGTTTAGAAATGCGACGCCGAGTGCAGACCAGGACTTCGAGGATTTCATAGCGAAGATCAAACTTCTGCTCAATAGATGGATCGAGATGGAGGGGATTAAAAAGGATTATGATGGTTTGTTAGATCTTATGCTACGGGATAAAGTATTGTCGTCATGCTCATCTGAGCTAGTAGCCTTTTTTCAAGAGCGTCAGCCAAAAGACACTGTGTCGATGGCGCAGCTGGGGCACCGTTAGGTCCTGGCTCATCCTGGTAAGCCCACCCATCGGTTCGGACTGTCGGACGCCTTAGTTGCAGGTGTTGGGATAGTCCAAAGACAACCGGCGTGGTAACTTCGGTCAGGCGGTGCAGATAGCTTCCAAGAGCAGAAGCACGATAGGCTCTCCCGCCCCTATCAGCCATGCAGAGGGAACTATGATAATTTCCGATCTCATCGGAGTGGCCGGTCGAACTGGAACAACAGGCAGTGGAGAAGTGATAGTGACGGATAAGAGCGCCAAACGCGTAAGCAAGTGCGCCTGGATGAGTCTCGAGAGGAAGAAAAGTACTACAAAGGGAAACCGTCCAAGTGGAAGAATGGATCCGCAGATAGCCGATCATTCGACTCCGATGCGCGATCGTCACCGGCTAGCAGCCCGAGTAGGAGTCAACGCAGCGAATCAAAAGGGGAACGCCGATGTTCCAATTGTAATGGCAAGGGTCATAATGCTGACTTGTGCACAACTCCAATCGAACACGCGAATTCCGCGTATGTGTTGGACACAGTCAACAGCGGGGACTGTTTGGGGTGTCGACCTCTATTTCATTCGGACGAGAAAATAGTGTTACTGTGCGGACATGCAGTACCATGTCTGTCGGCGATCCATGAGACTAACAAGTTGGTACTCCTCAAAGGTGTGGTGGAGAAGAAACCAGTCTCGGTGATGAGAGACACAGGCTGTACCACAGTAGGGGTTCATCGTTCGTGCATCGATGAATCCTGCCTCACAGGCAAAACTGTAAAGTGTACCACGTTTGGGGGCAAAGTCGAGTCTTACCCCCAGGCGTGCATTAATGTGGACACCCCGTTTCTGGCAGACAGAATGAACGCCTTTGTCCTCGATTAGCCAGTCGCCGATTTGATCGTCGGCAATGTACGAGAAGGGCATAACGCCACGGGAGAGGCTGGAGCAGGATCTCAGCAACACCGGAGTCCCAGGGCTGACGATCATGGGGTCGTGGTATCACCACCTGAGAAGAAAGTACATCATAGACGGGGTTCGCGGCAGGCGTCTACCAATACTCACAGTCCGGTGCCGAGGGACAAGAATAGGAACCGTAGAGGTATGTCTGAAAACCTGATGTCTACTGACCGCAAGGTATGTGTCCTCAATGTCCCCCCGAGTGCTAGTTGGCGCACACTCAGACGTGCGTTTAATGAGGTCGCACCGGTTAAGTTCGTTGAGGTATTGTCGTTGCGAGACAATACCAAGGTAGCACGAGTTACTTTCGCGAATAGGTGGGGTGCGCGTGAGGCAGTCAGGTGGAAGTACATGTCGTTGTTTCATAACCACCTGCTGATAGTCCAGCGGTAGGAATGGCTAGCTATCAAGCGTCGCGTGTAGTCAAGAGGTTTCGGTTAACGCGAACCGAACTTTAGAGTCTGACCCTTTCCATCAGCAATGTTATGCTATTGCAGGAGTACATAAAATGTAAGAATGGACGCCCTGTTCCGATTTTAATTTTTGGAAAGGACAGGAGCGTCAAATGTTGAATGGTGTTGATATATGACATGGGGGTTGGGAAGTAACTGCGAATCCTGTAGAGCTAACTTATTTTTCATATTTGAATGTTTCGTTTGGTTTTAAAATGTTTTGGTCATTGACTTCATGCGCCATAAAGGCAATGGGTTATAATTTAAATCATAATTAATGGTTAATATTGATATAACTTTGAGTGTTTGACATAAATGATTAAGTGACCGCCCTACGAGGTATAAGCGTAGTGTTTCCCATGTGATGTAGCCGTTACTTTTACGGCTGCCAGAACCTTGGGTTAGTTATTATGTACTCATGATATAGTCCTGATTAAGGGTGCATAGGTGAGACAGATATATGTCAAGCAGGGCACTGATAGGTCAGTTGAGGGAATGCTGGTATGTGGTATATGGGCCTTCACCTTCCAATGGGGGTCCGGGGGTCCAGCACCCTCCGGGTGTAAGAAAACTCCGTTTTCTTTCTTAATGGGGAGGGGGTGGATGTCACGGCGTATTTGTAGGCCGTACTTCTAGATCGTAAGACGATCCGAAGCTGTCGAAATAGCCACTCAAGCTGAGTCATGTGACCAGCGGTGAAAAAAACGGGCGCGCAAGTTTTGTGCGCGGGAAAAAGTCAGTGGAGAGTCGACAGCCGTCCCGTATGGACGTCGATGGTATGCCAGCTTGATGCTCCCTATATTTTGTAGGAGATTGTGATGCAGAGCCTGCCATGTGTCCTGTTTCCGGTGTTAGTTATTCCAGGGAAGTGTTTATTCACTTAGTGCTGAGTTTTGTACATGTTGAGTTGTTGTAAGTACATTTTCATAGTCGGTAGTACTATGTCGGTTTCCCGCGTGATGGCGCGGTGGTCATTGTACGAGTGTGGTAGCCATGTTACCTGTTCCTGTATATTGATATGATTTATATTCATTCCCTGTGGTGGCAAATAAATATTTGTTGTGAATTTCATCAGGCCTTATGTGGCCGTGTGGTGTTATTGTAATAAAACGGGACATGAGCTGATTATAAGCGTTAGTTCCTTGTGTCACCCATTGTTATATAATAATACCTTAATAGACACGAGCCAGAGTGTGTATGGTATAGTTTATTCAGTACAACAATGGTGTTGCCCTACTGGTGAGGGGCTGTCGGCTAGCATCTTCCCCCCATCATAACTAGTATTACGGCTTGTGATAGACCATCTCCAGCTAATCCCCCAGACATCCAGCCAGCAGAAGAGGAGCTACAAATCAGCTGTGAACGACCAAGTAGAGAAGAAATAAAGAAAGCCATAAAGCTTCTGAAAGATGAAAAAGCAGCTGGTCCAGATTGCATTCCAGCACAGGCTATCAAAACAGATATTGATACCTCTACAGAGATATTATACAAACTACTTGGCAAAGTCTGGGAGAGAGAGGAAATAATACGAGTAGCAGAATGGAAGGAAGGTTATCTGGTCAAGTTGCCTAAGAAGGGAAATTTACAAGAGTGCACAAATTATAGAGGAATAATGTTACTATCAGTGCCAGGAAAAGTTTTAAACAGAATCATCCTTGAGAGATTAAAAGAGTCCATAGACAAGCAACTGAGAGATGAACAAGCAGGTTTTTGACAAAACAGATCTTGTACAGACCAGATAGCCACATTGAGAATAATAGTTGAGCAAAGTCTGGAATGGAATTCACCGCTAAACATCGGATTCGTGGACTATGAAAAGGCATTTGACAGTGTAGACAGAGAATCACTTTGGAAATTGATGAGGCATTATGGAGTTCCCATGAAGATCATTAAATAAGACCTACAAAGACATGACATGCAGAGTTCTTCATGAAGGACAACTTACAGAACTGTTTGTTTAGGATTAGAACGGGAGTGAGACAGTTTCCATTTCTTTTCTTACTAGCAGTAGATTGGGTTATGAAAACATCGACATCACACAACAGAAATGGAATCCAGCGGAATCTGACTAAACAGTTTGATGATCTGAATTTTGCAGATGGCTTGGCTCTTCTGTCCCATAACCATAATTAGATGCAAGAGAAAATGAAAATTCTTGATGAGAGGTCACAACAAGTGGGCCTGAAAATACACAGGGAAAAGACAAAGATTATGAGAATAAATGCAAGAAATGATAACAAGGTTGAACTTGAAGAAACACCACTAAAGGATGTAGAATCGTACACATATCTTGGCAGTAATATAGACAAAGTTGGAGGGGCAGACAGTGATATCAAAATAAGAATACAAAAAGCAAGAGGGGCTTTCATTGCATTGGGAAATATATGGAGAACAAGAGAAATCAAGTCCAACACGAATATAAGAATCTTCAACTCAAATGGGAAGTCAGTCCTATTGTATGGCTCTGAGACATGGAGAGCAACAAAAACAACAACCAAAAAGCTACAGACTTTTATAAACGGGTGCTTACGTAGAATAGAAGGACTGAAATGGTATGACAAAGTCACAAATGTGGAATTGATGACAAGAACCAGACGAGTGCCAGTGGAACAATAGTTGAGAAGAAGACGCTGGTGATGGATAGGACACGCATTGAGGAAACCTGTTGATAGCATTACAAGGCAGTCCTTGTTCTGGAATCCACGGGGAAAGAGAGGCAGAGGTAGACCAAAAAACACATGGAGAAGAGAACTGGATACAGAGGTGAAAATGATGAGGAAAACATGGAAAGAACTTGAGCGGATGTCACAGGACAGGAAGACTTGGCATGTGTTTGTTGAAGGCCTATGCTCCTTGGGGAGCTAGAGGGTATTGAATTGAATTGAAATCTGTTATATGTTGTTGTACAAATTCATAGCTGATTCAGTTATTACAAAGAGAAGGGCACACGTGTGAATCAGTATCTTTTATATATATGTATGTATATATATATATATATATATATATATATATATATATATATATATAGAGAGAGAGAGAGAGAGAGAGAGAGAGAGAGAGAAACAGACAGACAGACAGACAGACAGAGACAGAGAGCTAATAAGTAAAACGGTACTGTTAATTCAGTTTGGGGCGTGAACGAGCTAAATTATATAAAATGTCTTCGCAAACGGTGGCGGGCAGATAAAAGTTAACATTGCTTAGACCTATTCAACATTGTTCTTGACTTCTGAAATATCTTGCGAATTATCCCTCAAGGTAGAAGCATCATCATCCTTCTCTTTGCATCTCTGCGAAGAGTAATCTTGTGCGAAGGTAGATACCTTTGAAGACCCACACTAGATACTCTAGGTTTTGGCCAGTGTTGGAACATCACTGCAAAACAAGGGGAGACAACCCGTGAAAGGGCCTAAAGCCAGAAATGTTGTCCTCTAAATATGTGACTGGACATGGTCTTACTATCTATACCAAGAGTGCCCATTAGGCAACCTCTGGAAGGAAACCGCCAATATAAGAGCGGATGAAATGTGTCCTGGCAAGTTTCCAGCAAGACAGGCCAAATTATGAGGTCACCGCACGTTTCTAAAGGAGCCAGAAAAGAGGAAAGTGAAAAGAGGATTACACTACAGCAGAAGTATAATTTTGTTCCCTCATTTCCTATGTTAAACAAAATTCATATGTAAATATCGCTTCTACCGTGATATAATTCTGACACACTGTGGGTGTGTGTGTGTGTGGCGGGGGGGGGGGGGGGGGATAAATAATGGCAGTAGCTTCAACAAGTATCATTAAACATTGAGCAGACATTAGCTCTCCACACACACACACACCGAGGCGCGTGGCATTGGGCAGACATTAGTGAAAGATCCACAAACACACACACACACACACCGAGGCGCGTGGGTCCATATCCCAGATGTATGCATGAGAAGGATGTAAAGCTCATTATTAAACATGAGACAGCATTAGAATTTGGAGCCTCAAGATCTCCCACACCCTGATCTTTTTTTTTTGGGGGGGGGGGGGGGAGGAGGCGGGGGCGGGGGCACGAAAAGTGCATTCTTTGAGAGAGAAAAAACCCCGGACTGGAGATTTAAGGGGGAGGGGACGTGATAAATTAGAAAAGCTGTGGAAACGAAGGCCATAAAACAGAAACTGTGACTTGTGGAAAACTAAAGGTTAATACGCAGTAAGAAAACATAACCAACGGGCTGATCACCCGTTTGCCAGTCACTTCGATTACGGAAACAACAGCAGATGGATTGATTTGCCGTTGCCCTAAAGACGCCAATAGGCGTGATGGGAAACAATGGCAAAGAAAACCTATCTGCTGTTGCCCTAAGACGCCACTAGGCGTAATGGCCACTGACTGCTTTGACGGTTGGTGGCTAAGGACGGAAGAAGAAGAAGAAGAAGAAGAAAACATAGTGGAAAAAAGGGGAAGTGGTGATGTAGATGGTGGCTAGATTGATCAAATATAGCTGACCTATGTTGTAAAATGTGGAGAATTTTCACATCTGTTGTCATGGCAGTCCTACTGCGTGACCCTGATACATGGCGAACACCACCAACAACAAATAACGATCAGAACGATACGGAATTTGATCAACTTTATGAGAGAAATCATGTTCCAGAACTATTCTAGATGTCGTTATAGGAGAGAAATCAACTTTATGAGAGAAATCATGTACCAGAACAACTCTAGATGTCGTTATAGGAGAGAAATAAACTTTATGAGAGAAATCAACTTTATGAGAGAAATCAACTTTATGAGAGATATCAACTTTATGAGAGAAATCAACTTTATGAGAGAAATCATGTACCAGAACAACTCTAGATGTCGTTATAGGAGAGAAATCAACCTTAAGAGAGAAATCATGTCCCAGAACAACTCTAGATGTCGTTATAGGAGAGAAATCAACTTTATGAGAGAAATCATGTACCAGAACAACTCTAGATGTCGTTATAGGAGAGAAATCAACCTTAAGAGAGAAATCATGTCCCAGAACAACTCTAGATGTCGTTATAGGAGAGAAATCAACTTTATGAGAGAAATCATGTACCAGAACAACTCTAGATGTCGTTATAGGAGAGAAACAAGCTTGGTTATAACAGAGACATAGATGTGATTATTTGAGAGTTAACCACAAGGACAACTGTTTAGACTGTTTTTCAGTGCGTATTTTTTTAAATGTCTTTAGGTAGCGCGCTTCTTTTAGCCATTAACCATGTCCATGGACCTTCGGTTATATCATGGCGCATGTTTACATTCAGTAAATTATTTATAGGTAGTGTTGATGTCAGGCTCCACTTGTGTTCCTCTTCCAGGTGGGCGCGTGACCGAGTGGTTAGAACACTTGCCTCTCGCGGCAAAAGTGCCAGGCTCGAAACACGGTAGTGCCATGCTGCAGTCGACCCAGCTGTAAATGTTACCTGACTCTGCCCGTTAGGTAGGGATGGAAAAGGCAGCGAGCTGGTCACCCCACCTTCGATGCTGGACCTAGTATAATGAAGTCTCTAACACTTCGCATCTCTACGACAGCATCTGCTATGGGACTACTTTTGCCTTTTCCAAGTGGGGGCAGACTACCTCAGATTGTTCGATTATTGTCGTTATTGTCGTTACTGTCGTCTATCGTATTTTCATTCCGTACGGAACGTCTTTTTAAAGACTCTAAGTTCCATTCCTCTGGCCGTAACGTCTATTTAAAGACGCCAACTAATTTTCATTCTTTTTCCGATCCAGTATTTTAAAATGACCGGAATTGAATCCAGGACGGAGGTAAACACATTTTTAAACATGTCTGAATGTGTTCAATTTTTGGAGGGAATTTCAGTGTGTTAGCTTAATGTTTATTCGCGTTTCGTAGTGATAAACAATGGCCGAAAATACACAGAATAAAAGCGGTTTACATTCGAAACGTCCTGCTTGTTTAACAACTATTCAGTTTTGTTGCTTTTCTGTATTACCAAATGGATCACATACAAAATGAAAGCAATTAGAATGTATTGTGACAAAAATTTATGATGGAGGCCTTAGGTAAGTGGAGAAAAAAATTTCATAATTTCAGATAATTTTTTTTTTTTTTTTGGTATGTACTTTTTAATCTAACAAAACTAAATTATAAATTTAGTAAAAACGATTAATATGTTCATAATGCCCATTCATTTTCCTTTAATTTCATATACAATAAGTTATACTTTACTTATAATTAGATATTTTATCTCAGTAAACGTAACTTATGTATTTGCAATCTTTTGGGGTCTAAAAATAATTCCGTCCAGAGGAGAAAATAATTACGTACAGATCAGTTAATGCGTATATCTTGTCTTCACCTCCCTATTGAACTCGTCTCATACACCAAAGTACCACAATATGTTGTCTGTCTCTGCACCGTGTATTAATGTAGCATTTTCAAACGATCCCAAGTTTCCATGCCAAAATGTGACATCATACACAAACAAGTAACAGCATGCAGTAGAGTACATACTTTTTATACTAAAATATTAAAACCCACTTTGTATTTTATATCAAAGTAAGTACAATGATAAACATACAAGTAAGCAATAATGAATACAGATAAAAATGTGACCGGCTGGCCTACACTAGCATTTATACGTGCTATAATACTACATAGAATAAGAATGACAGACGTTAAAAGCAGATAAGGCGTTTTTGCACAAAACTCAGTATAATTTTAGGTTCAGATAGCTGTCACGGCTGTGAGAGGGCATTGTAGAGCAGTCTCAGACAATAATAATGAATGGGTGTATGTGCTGAAAATGTGAAATGAATGTTGTGAATTCTTGGGTTTTTTCTATTGTTTAGAGAGAGAGAGGCGTGTGAAAAAAAAGTCGAAAAACAGCGAAACGTATGCAAATGTAGATAAATGTAACGTGTGGAAAAAAAGAGTGAGACGTGTGGTAAAAGGCGGGAAAATGAAGGAAGGGTATAAAAAGGAGAGATGTGCGGGAAGGAGCAGATTAGAGAGAGAAAAGAGAAATTAGACAATAGAAATTTTTGCTAGGCAGTTTTTATAGTGTTTAGGTGAACTTCGTCTTTGAGATTATCAAGACCAGTTTATTTTTTTCTTCAGTTGGATATATTTTCATTTTGGATTGGTACTGTGGTGTGTGGGGGTTTGCCTGATGTTTGTCTGACAAGGGTGTTGTAAGATATGTCGGGCTTACAGAGGTGGCCGACCTATTATTTGATAACGCGAATGAGGGCCGTATGAATGGCCAATGAAGACAATACTAACGTTACAGGCAATGTCAGGGTCGTATGATTGACCAACATGTAGATCAAGTATGCTGGACCCATGTAGATAAATTGACAATATATTTTATTGTACGTAGACAGCAACAACGACATCACAGTCAGACGAATGGTTCAAAAGATAGTTACAACTGGTAAGCATTATACATCGAGCAATAAGTATCAATACAGCTGTTTGATTGACATCACCGGTCCTTATGAACTGAAGGTCAACGGCTTGACAAAATACATGGTCGTTGCGAAGGAACCATGTTTTAACTTCTTTATGTATTTTAATTAATCTGGAACATCATCGCTCCTCACGTCAGAGGGACGCACTAGCCATTGATCATGACAGATACAATGGAAGTCCTGCCTTGACAAATAGGGCTTTGGGTCTTGAGGCAAGAGACCTTGAAACGTGCCGTTAACTGGCAATAATTATGGATGTAAACGAATTCCTGGAACGATCCCTCAGGAATAAAACTCTTGAGTACTTTGTATGTTAGTAAGTATGGGTCTTCTCTTTACATTGGAGAAAGAACACCAAAATAAGCGTCCATCAACGACGACCGAAATATTACAAAGCCTGAAGGGTATGATTTGTTTAACAACAAAAGTTCGCCATCTGCATTCAATGATGATGCAGAAAAGTATGCATAACTATTTAAACAATGTACATCTATATCAGATGCGCTCACATGTGCGTCTATTAAAACAAGACTGGCATGTGAAAGTCTCACACACTTAACTCCCACGCGCAAAAAGGACTTAACAGTATACGTCGCCCCCCGGAGAAAAAAAAATAAAAGCAGAGCTTTTCCTTTTTCTTTTAAATATACCGGAAAAGTCAATAAAAGTCCATTTTACAATAATCAATCAAACAAAATTAATGTTAAGTCATTAGGAGAAATTAATAAGTGGGATGGAAGTGTGGACAAAGATTCAATTACCCAATTCAAACAAAAGAAATGAGATAAAATGTACAAAAAGCACAAAATACAAATAAGTAAGTGGCAATTGAAATGAGGAAATGAAATAATAGGGGAAGAATGATAAGAAATGGTGAATCAAGGGAAATGAATCGATAAAAATGAGGGAAAGAAATTATGTCAACCAGTGAACAAAATGAAATTGTGTAATGTATGTATGTATGCGCATAAATGTAAGAGTGGGTAAACAATTAAATAAAATCAATGCGCAAAATAAAACACTCGAATGAAACAACAATGCAAAGAAGGTGTAGGAAGAATCAACTACACAGCTTAAGCAAGTATGCAAATATTGCTACATGAACTATATCCATGTGCCAAATATGTCAAGCGCTAATGATGCGCGATCATATAATAAATGAGGTGAGATGCAATAGTATATCAAAAATACTAAAATAATCAAGTTAAAATTACTGTCACAATTGTCCCACATTGTTCCTGGAATATTAAAACGTCAGTAATTAATCTACAACTAAATTAATTAAAAGTGTCATGAAATCATCAAGCTAGCAAGTGAAATTGTTATTAATCCGCACAAATAGTGTAGGAAATATATGTGTAATGTTTTTAAGTCAAATGTTATTAAATTATTCACGTGTTAAACAAGTTCAGTTTAGGTCACTTTAGTTTTCGATAGAAATCGATGTAAACGCACACACTGGACAATGTTGAACAAAGTCACTGATAGTTAATTAAAATGATAATCACCCAAAAAAATGTGATGTTGTTAAGAATGTTTAAAATATAGTCCAAAACGGTGCGAATACGGTAACGTTATATTCGATAGTGAGCTCATGGCTGGAAAATGTAGAGTATCACGTGGCGTCATTGTTCGCAATCAGCCATTTTTCAGAGAAGACTGGGTAGCGTAGTGGTGTCACAAATTGAAGGGTGCAGAGGCTCGGTAGAGTCTTGTGGGCAACGAGATAAAATATCGGCTATCACATTTTCAGAACCTCGAACAGCCCGGATTGTAAAGTGGAATGGTTGTAATGCTATTGCGTAGCGGGTTGATCTTGAACTCTTAAGGTATTTGTTCTGGAGAGCCGTACGGGCACGTTGATCTGTTTCCACGAAGAAATGTGCGCCGAGTAAGAATCTTTGTAACTTGAGGATGGCCCAAACCATAGCCAATAGTTTTTGTCCAGCACAGAGTAATTTCGTTCTGTTATAGTTAATTTTCTGGACACGTACATCACAGGGTGTAAAGTTCCAGCATAACTTTGCATTAAAGACGCACCGATTCCCATCATGGAAGCATCGCTGCGAAGAATAAAAGGGATATCTGGGTTTGGCAAACGTAAAATAGGTGTAGATGAAAACAATGATTTAATATTATCTTATGTGGTCTGGCACTCTGGGGACCACCGAATCATGTTTGGTGAACCCTTCTTCAATAAACCAGAGAGAGACGCAGTGATAGTAGATAAGTCAGGAATTAAACGTCCATAGAACTGAATTAAACCCAGAAGACTACGAACTTGTTTCTTAGTCTTAGGAGCAGTGATATTAAGAATCTTAGAAATAGCATGGTCTTCAGTATGCAATAGACCATGACCGACACGATGACCCAAAAAAGAGATCTCACTGAAACCAAAGTGGGCTTTAGACGGTTTTGCCGTCAAGTTGTGAGAACGAAGCGTGCATAGCAAGGAACATAAACCACTAAAATGATCATCCCAAGAGTTGCTAAAAAGACAAATATCATCGAGATATGCAATCACATCATCACGATGAGATAGGATATGACACATCATGCGTACAAAAGTAGCAGGAGCGTTAACAAGTCCAAAAGGCATAAAGTTCCAATGGAAAAGACCTCGAGGGGTAGAAAAAGCAGTAAAATGTTTGGCGTGATCTGTAAGAGGCACTTGCCAATAGCCTTTAGATAAATCGAGCTTTGTGAAAAAATAGACTTAGAAAGTTTGATAAGTAAATCTTCCAACAGAGGCATTGGTTCCGCATCGAACTTCGAAACTTGATTCAATTTACGATAATCAACACAAATACGAATGTTATTATCCTTCTTCCTAACGATAACCATAGAAGAAGAGTACGGCAAAGTAGAAGGTTCAATTATGTTCAGTCGTAACATATCATCTATTTCTTTCTCTACCTGAGCCTGAAAGTGAAGAGGAATTGGATACAACATGTTAATATGGAAGGTTTTATGTTTATCGTCGATATTAACAATGTAATCGACATAAGAGATTCTGGACACAATTTTGAAAGGGCCTTTCCAGGCAATAAGAAGACGATTGTCTTTACGAGGAAGTAAAACATAGGCCTCATCACCAGAAGAAAGCTGTCGAAGACGTCGATATCTATTCATGAAGAGCCTTGCCTTATCTTTGGCGGACTCAGACGATGAGGTAGTCAACCTACATGCGTTAACAATTTTCTGTCTTAAAGTGACGACATATTCGTAAGAAGACTGAGTGTCATCGGTAATGTCATCGGCAGAGAGTAGGTCGTGAAGTAACGACATGTGACCACGAGGTTGTGCACCAAAAACAAGCTCGAATGGTGAAAAACCTGTATGTTCATTTTGCACCTCGCGATAGGCGAAAAGCGCAGCAGGTAAAATCCTGTCCCAATCTTGAGGATAATCACCAGTTATCTTGCCAAGTAACTGCTTAAGTGTTCTGTTTTGACACTCAACTAAACCATTTGACATGGCGTGGAATACACTACTAATAGACCTGTCAATGTGTAGCATGGCCATTACTTGAGACATAGAGTCGGACAAAAATTGCGTACCATGATCAGACAAAATGTTTTTAGGAAAACCTAAACGAGAAAAAAATAGCCAAAGAGCATCTGCAACATCAGCAGAGGAAATGCTTTTAAAAGGTATAGTCGCTGGCCACCGTGTACACATGTCAATACATGTAAGAACGTATTGGTGTCCTCTGGCAGACATGACCGGTAAAGGACCGATAATATCGATAGCCATTTTTTCAAAAGGACGAATAGGAATGTCAGCAGCTTGAATAGGAGCTGCATGGCGCGGACAACGTACCTTAACCTCTTGACATGTCGTACAGGAGCGACAATAGATAGTTACATCCCTATGAAGGCCTGGCCAAAAAAAAAGAAGAAAGCACCCTAGATTTAGTGCGTGAGAAACCCATATGACCTGCACACTGAGAGTCGTGAGCATGTCGTAAGATACGCACTCTCATGTCTGTAGGTACCAAAATTTGAGAACGTAAGGATGAAGTAGAATCACGTACCATCCTAACTAGCACCCCATTTTTAAGTAAGAACCAATGTTTAAGGTTCGTCATGATTTGTGTTATTATTTTGAGCCAACAGAAAAAATGTCCTTAATGATGCATCCTTTTGTTGGAGCTCCATAAAAGACTCCCGTGACATAATAGAGTTAGCATCATCATTATGTAATTCATGACGGCATGAAGGGAACAGTCCAATATGCTGGAAGCACGTCACAGCCCTTTGATATACGAAGTGGCGTTAAACAAGGCTGTGTTCTGGCTCCGACCCTCTTCGGAATCTTCTTTGCCTTACTCTTGAAACATGCATTCAGAGATGCAACTGAAGGAATATGCCTTCACACTAGGTCAGATGGCCGTCTGTTTAATCTTTCAAGGCTGAAGGCAAAAACAAAATTCAGAAGGGTCACTATAAGAGACTTGTTGTTCGCTGATGATGCTGCAGTCGTCACTCAAAGCCAACAGGAGCTTCAGAGCTTGATGAATCGCTTCACTAAAGCATGCAAGGACTTTGGCCTCACAATAAGTCTAAAGAAAACGAATGTGCTGAGTCAGGATGTGGGTGCTGCACCAGTTATCACTATCGATAACTATGAATTGGCAGTGGTGCACCACTTCACATACCTAGGGTCTACCATCAATGACAAACTCTCACTGGATACAGAAATCGACAGCCACATTGGCAAAGCTGCAGCTACCTTTGCCCGCCTCACATCGCGTGTTTGGGGAAACTCTAAACTCACAATGAAGACCAAAGCTGCGGTATATAATGCCTGCGTCACCAGCACACTCCTATATGGCAGCGAGACCTGGACGACCTATGCTAAGCAAGAAAGAAGGCTCAATACCTTCCATTTGCGGTGTCTACGCCGCATCCTCGGCATCTCGTGGAAAGATAAAGTGACAAATGTCGAGGTGTTGTCACGTGCTGGCCTTCAAAGTATGTATACGCTTCTTAGACAGCGCAGACTTCGCTGGCTTGGCCATGTTCGCCGCATGGAAGATGGTCGCATCCCAAAAGATATCTTCTACGGACAATTAGCAGATGGCAAGAGAACAGTTGGGCGACCACAGCTGAGGTTCAAAGATGTGTGCAAGAGAGATATGAGGGCACTAGACATGGATCCAGCAACATGGGAGGATGAAGCTGCCAATCGCACTAAGTGGCGATGCTATTTACGGCGCCACCTCAGATTGGGCGAAGAGAGGCTCACACAAGAAGCAGAGGTGAGGAGAAAACGTCGAAAGGAGCACCAGGAAAATAAGCAGCTGAGGGCTGTCACCTCAGGGGCGCATTCCCATAGTCAGTTATGACTGAAGGGGCTATTATTATTATTATTATTATTATGTAATTCATGAGTTATGGCAGGGGAACCTGTAAAAGATCCTGAGCTTGTGCTCTAGTTGTAACTGCATAAGCAGCATGTATGTGTTGCTGTTCCCAGATAGCAATCTGTTGTGCAGTACACTCTTTAACTCCATGTATCCGGCCGATTATAAGATCGGCTATTGGTGCCGGAAGCATACAGGTGTGTATGTTACCTGTAAAAAATGGTGTGGCAATGTGAACGATGGCAGTCAGGAAAGTCTCGACCGTACCATCGAATGTAACACATTTTACCATTTTACCTGTTGTACATGACGGGTGAACCAAGGATTGCCTAATTCCCACTGTAGAACAACCTGAATCAAAAAGAACTGACACGGGAATATTGTTCACTAATCCCCTGTGCAACGCAAGGGAGCCAGTTCCATCATGGGCAGACATGGCAGGAAGAGTCAACATTGGATGACGGCAACTCAAAGTTGTAATCGCCTTAGGCTGACATAGCGTTGTGCACTCAGGACAACGAGATGCTTGCTCAAAATCAAGAGAACATGAGGATGCATTATGAACATCATTACCGTCACCCGATTTAAATTTGTTTAAGGATCATGCTGAGCTGAGTTAGCATGGCGATGCGATCTATCCTTTGAAGATCTATCTCTACATCTAGATCGATTTTGACTATTATCCCCGAAGCGATTATTGTTATTTTCTCTATTGGGACCATTATTTTGATTTGAACCCCAATGTGAATTACTGTGGTAATTATTTTCCCTTTGACCAAAATATCTGTTTGAAGAATTTTGTTGGTTTTGACAAAAATTAGATCGTGATTGCCAATCACTGGTGAGATTATCTCTTCTAAAATTTCCTGAATTATTTCTATTAAAATCCTGTGGCATATGAGATCGCCTCCAGTTTTGCTGTGCTGGAGAATTAACACGGAATGGTTTCCCTTTGTATTATAATTGAAATTCTTATAGTCTCCCTTTCTAAAGTTCCGATCAACACTATGTGATCGATTGCGGAAGTGAATTCCGTGTGGCATAGCAGAGGCAACAGGCAGTCTATCTCTGACCTGAGAATGGCTAACAATAATATTTGGATGGGCTGGGACATATTGTCGACAAAATTGCTCCATATCATTTAAATTTGTGGGTTTCCGTTCATGTAGAAAGGAAAGAAATGATGCATTGACTGAAGTCATGACTTTATCGCGAAGCATTAAATCGACTATGGCTTCGTAAGTGTGTTCAATCTTCGAGAGCTCAATCCACCTATAAAATGTGAGGCGTATATTTGCTATGAACTCAGTGAAATCCTTTCCAGTTTCCGGCAATAAAGATTTGAAACGGAGACGATATCCGTCCTCATCAAGTTGATATTTCCTAAGCAGAGCCGCTCTGACAGCATCGTAGTTATTTTTGTCAGGTTCTTGCAACATATTAACAGTCGTCATTGCTTCACCTGAAAGCAATTCCATCAGACGTACGCAGTATTCCGACCTATCAATTTTATGCGCTTCGCATACGGTCTCGAATCTATTTAGATAAAATATTATATCGTCTGAGGGTGGTTTAAATTGTGGCAACATGATTTTAAAATACCTATAATTGTCCTTGTGTGAGGAAGCCTGATTATCAGGAGCAGTATGAGAATTATTTCCGTTCATTAACTTGAGTTGTTCAAGTTCTAAAGACATCAACTTTTGCTCATGTAGTCTCCGGTTTTCATTTTCAGTAGCCTCTAATTGTAATTGGAGTTTCCTGTCTTCAGCCTCCATTTGAAGTCTTTGTTTATCAGCTTCTATCTGAAGTCTTTGTTTATCAGCTTCTATCTGAAGTCTGTTTTCTTCAGCGTCCATCTGACGTTTCTGCAATTCATATTGCTGAGCCTTTTCATATTCGACCATTGCGAATTGTTGTAACTCCTCAATGTCCATTCCTAATGATTTACCTTGTTTGATAAATTAATCTAAATTCGACATTTTGTTTACTTTGATAAGTGTTTAATTTACTTAGTCAAATAATTTCAAAAAGGTTAAGATTTATCCCTTACTTAACAGGTGACAAGTTCCTGTCCACAGAACCTGTATACAAATTGTTATCAATGTCAGGAATGCTATTATATTATTAACTAGTTATTAATTAATCATAAAAGCATGCATTAAAATTCAAGTAATAAGTCATATAAGTAGATGATACAAGATGAAGACGATGAGAATGACAGTTACAAAGACAAGATACTAAAGGACAAATGAAAACATTCGCAGAATCCACGAAATAATAAAGCAGAACTAAAGAGGAAAAATATTGCAAAGCTTGCAATGACAACTGCGAAGAAGAGAACTAGACAAGTAACAAGACAAGGTATAAACAATAAATTTTTATAAAAATTAACGACAGTAAGGTTGAGGAAGACGATCACAAACAATCTGAATTATAAAACTAAGGAACAGTGAAAGAAAAACATTACAATAACAATATTGAAAACGGCACATCACGTTTAAACAATTAGGTGTCACAGACAACCAACGCAGTGGACTAAAAATCCGTCAGCAAACATTTGCTGGAACTTCCACTGTGGGAAATCTGCAAAATGTCCCTATAGAACACTTACGTAGGCCCGGGGGTGAATCTGGGATGTTTTCCTGCGTAAGTCGCCTCCCAACCAGCCCGCGTAGAACATGGAACATAGAACATTAAGGTACATAGTGGACATATTAAAGAAAAGGTTCATCAAATACATGCAACAGTGGTACAGAGTACAAACAACAGAGACCACTTATCTTTTTAGAAAGAAAAAATCCCGGCCTTCGCGACACTAACGACGGACGATGGGTCTCGGGTGTTGCATGGATGAGCCTGAAGACAGAACGTGATGCAGTCCACAGTTGATCCTCACTACAGGTGCTGACGACCGGAACACCAAAGGTCAAGAAGGTTGACCGTTACATGAACTTCCTAGAAAAATGTTTTGTCCTTGAAGTTGTCGACTTGAAAGATCTTGACATATTTGAAAACTGGATATGGTATGGTAACCTGCTGCTTGAGTTCTTGATTAAAAACAAATTTTCTTCTCCCCGTAGACTGGCCCACCAATTGTTACTGTGGTGTGTGGGGGTTTGCCTGACGTTTGTCTGACAAGGGTGTTGTAAGATATGTCGGGCTTACAGAGGTGGCCGACCTATTATTTGATAACGCGAATGTGGGCCGTATGAATGGCCAATGAAGACAATACTAACGTAACAGGCAATGTCAGGGTCGTATGATTGACCAACATGTAGATCAAGTATGCTGGACCCATGTAGATAAATCGACAATATATTTTATTGTACGTAGACAGCAACAACGACATCACAGTCAGACGAATGGCTCAAGGGTAGTTACAACTGGTAAGCATTATACATCGAGCAATAAGTATCAATACAGCCGTTTGATTGACATCACCGGTCCTTATGAACTGAAGGTCAACGGCTTGACGAAATACATGGTCGTTGCGAAGGAACCATGTTTTAACTTCTTTATGTATTATAAATTAATCTGGAACATCATCGCTCCTCAAGTTAGGGGGACGCACTAGCCATTGATCATGACAGATACAATGGAAGTCCTGCCTTGACAAATAGGGCTTTGGGTCTTGAGGCAAGAGACCTTGAAATGTGCCGTTAACTGGCAATAATTATGGATGTAAACGAATTCCTGGAACGATCCCTCAGGAATAAAACTCTTGAGTACTTCAATATATTAGTAAGTATGGGTCTTCTCTTTACATTGGAGAAAGAACACCAAAATAAACGTCCATCAACGACGACCAAAATATTACAAAGCCTCAAGGGTATGATTTGTATAGCAACAAATCGACGCAACAAAAGTGCGTCGTTTGCATTCAATGATGATGCAGAAAAGTACGCATAACTATTTTAATAATGTGCATCTATATCAGATGCGCTCACATGTGCGTCTATCAAAACAAGACTGGCATGTGAAAGTCTCACACACTTAACTCCCACGCGCAAAAAGGACTTAACATGGATATACTCACTATTTTGTTTAAGCGTAAGTAACACGTACTACATCATTGTGTAAATACCAGTGCTGTTCGAATGACGTGCAATAAACTCTAGTTGAATTTTCTGCATTGCTGTTTTTATTGGAACGTTACAGTTGGATCCTGGAAAATAGACATCAGTCAATAATCTCCATCTCAGGCGGAAGGCCTGTTGCCACTTGAACAGAAACATATAAAGGATTAGTTCTCGTCAATATAGCTACCTGCGCAAGTAACTGACGCGGGCACATAACACACTCATTGGCGCCGTGACCAGCCCTTTTTCTTTAGTGAAAGCACACTCATTTTTTGCACACGTTTTCGCTGTTTTTTCGACTTTTTTTTCACACGCCTCTCTCCCTCTAAACAATGGAAAAAAACCTAAGAATTCACAACATTCATTTCACATTTTCCACGCATACACCCATTCATTATAATTTTCTGAGACTGCTCTACAATGCCCTCTCACAGCCGTGACTGCTATCTGAACCTAAAATTATACTGCGTTTTGTGCAAAAACGCCTTATCCGCTTTTACCGTCTGTCATTCTTATTCTATGTAGTATTATAGCACGTATAAATGCTAGTGTAGGCCAGCCGGTCACAAAAATAAGCAAGGATAAATAAATATAAAAATAAGCAAGATTGAATAAACTATTGATCTGTGTCAATTTCTTCTAAATATCAATTATTCAGTGTAATTGTATTTTCCATTACGTGACTTATTTACATCATATTGTTATTGACAATTAATTATTGTTTGTGATGACAAATTATTTAAGGGTTTGTTCTACAAAAACTTGTTCGATGAAAGAGACTTGGGAATCTTTAGCCAGCGAGTAGGGGGTATTATGTTAACAGAATAGGAGGATTTCAGGCATCTCGAATGCTGTGTATTAAAGTTGTAAACATCCAGATGCTGGGATTTAGCGGTACTCTGCGTCTGGTCTGTAACCAGAGAGACGGATGCTACTTGCAATGTCG
This sequence comes from Oreohelix idahoensis, assembly GCA_024509875.1. Classification (NCBI taxonomy): domain Eukaryota; kingdom Metazoa; phylum Mollusca; class Gastropoda; order Stylommatophora; family Oreohelicidae; genus Oreohelix; species Oreohelix idahoensis. The sequence continues at coordinate 51,167 of JAMPIV010011574.1, forward strand.
ACCCTTTTGACACTTGGTGATTGTCTTTCACTTTGCCACCTCAAATTTTTATAGCTCCTGTTCTTCATTCAATGAGCGTCCGATTAAGAGTGTTTAGAGCGCTGGTCTCTAGCGGCAAAGGTACCAGGTTCGATTCACGGTATCGACACGCTCTAGTCTACCCAGCTGTAAATGGATACATTCTTCTTCTTTTGCGTTCATCCTCAGACGTCAACTTGAATATCTTCAAAGAAAGCAGTGATCAGTCCGAGGCTGTTGGTATCTCCATATAGTACCAGGAATGGTATAGGCGATATCTATATGTGCTTTGTCTGTTCCTCGTATGTTGGACAACTTTAAAGTAGATGTTCAGCAATTATTATATCGGTGTCACAGTTACACTCATCAGTAGTTCCTATCTTTAGCTTGTTGAATAGATGGTATCTCAATCTGTTGTGACCTGTGTGAAGTCTGAAGATTACCACTTGTTCACTTCTGCTAAGCTGGTAATATGCATCATTTTCGCAGGCCTGGATGTTCTATTTTCCACGTGCTTCTGTATGAGCTCTTGATAAAATATTGGCCTCTTTGTAAGTTATTCTTGTCTCAAGTTCAGTTATTCTTGTGTCAAGTTCAGTTATTCTTGTGTCAAGTTCAGTTATTAAAAGAGAAGAGAACTGGTCACCTGACCTCTTGATGTTGGACCTAGTCTCTGGTTTTCACTCCCCTATGGCAGTATCTGCGATGGGACTACCTTTTTCTTCATTTTTTGTATGGTTAAACTACATTATGATACCGGCCTTTCTTGTGATGCATGTGCACATCTCTTCCCTACTGTAAATGTCCCCAACAGTGAGATTCGATTAATTATGAAGAATGTGCACATCTCTTCCCTACTGTACATGTCCCCAATAGTGAGAGTCGATGACTTATGAAGAATGTGCACATCTCTTCCATACTGTACATGTCCCCAACAGTGAGAGTCGATGACTTATGAAGAATGTGCACATCTCTTCCCTGCTGTACATGTCCCCAATAGTGAGAGTCGATGACTTATGAAGAATGTGCACATCTCTTCCCTACTGTACATGTCCCCAACAGTGAGAGTCGATGACTTATGAAGAATGTGCACATCTCTTCCCTACTGTACATGTCCCCAACAGTGAAAGTCGATGACTTATGAAGAATGTGCACATCTCTTCCCTACTGTACATGTCCCCAATAGTGAGAGTCGATGACTTATGAAGAATGTGCACATCTCTTCCCTACTGTACATGTCCCCAACAGTGAAAGTCGATGACTTATGAAGAATGTGCACATCTCTTCCCTACTGTACATGTCCCCAATAGTGAGAGTCGATGACTTATGAAGAATGTGCACATCTCTTCCCTACTGTACATGTCCCCAACAGTGAGAGTCGATGACTTATGAAGAATGTGCACATCTCTTCCCTACTGTACATGTCCCCAACAGTGAGAGTCGATGACTTATGAAGAATGTGCACATCTCTTCCCTACTGTACATGTCCCCAACAGTGAGAGTCGATGACTTATGAAGAATGTGCACATCTCTTCCCTACTGTACATGTCCCCAACAGTGAGAGTCGATGACTTATGAAGAATGTGCACATCTCTTCCCTACTGTACCTGTCTCCAACAGTGAGAGTCGATGACTTATGAAGAATGTGCACATCTCTTCCCTACTGTACCTGTCTCCAACAGTGAGAGTCGATGACTTATGAAGAATGTGCACATCTCTTCCATACAGTACCTGTCTCCAACAGTGAGAGTCGATGACTTATGAAGAATGTGCACATCTCTTCCCTACTGTACCTGTCTCCAACAGTGAGAGTCGATGACTTATGAAGAATGTGCACATCTCTTTTCCTTACTGTACATGTCCCCAATAGTGAGAGTCGATGACTTATGAAGAATGTGCACATCTCTTCCCTACTGTACATGTCCCCAACAGTGAGAGTTGATGACTTATGACGAATGTGCACATCCCTTCCATACTGTACATGTCCCCAACAGTTAGAGTCGATGACTTATGAAGAATGTGCACATCTCTTCCCTACTGTACATGTCCCCAACAGTGAGAGTCGATGACTTATCAAGAATGTGCACATCTCTTCCCTACTGTACATATCCCCAACAGTGAGAGTCGATGACTTATGAATAATGTGCACATCTCTTCCCTACTGTACATGTCTCCAACAGTGAGAGTCGATGACTTATGAAGAATGTGCACATCTCTTCCCTACTGTACATGTCCCCAACAGTGAGAGTCGATGACTTATGAAGAATGTGCACATCTCTTCCCTACTGTACATGTCCCCAACAGTGAGAGTCGATGACTTATGAAGAATGTGCACATCTCTTCCCTACTGTACCTGTCTCCAACAGTGAGAGTCGATGACTTATGAAGAATGTGCACATCTCTTCCCCAACCATACTTATGAATAATGTGTCTTCCCTACTGTACCTGTCTCCAACAGTGAGAGTCGATGACTTATGAAGAATGTGCACATCTCTTCCCTACTGTACCTGTCTCCAACAGTGAGAGTCGATGACTTATGAAGAATGTGCACATCTCTTCCCTACTGTACCTGTCCCCAACAGTGAGAGTTGATGACTTATGAAGAATGTGCACATCTCTTCCCTACTGTACATGTCCCCAACAGTGAGAGTTGATGACTTATGACGAATGTGCACATCTGTTCCCTACTGTACATGTCCCCAACTGACTGTACATGTCCCCAACAGTGAGAGTCGATGACTTATGAAGAATGTGCACATCTCTTCCCTACTGTACCTGTCCCCAACAGTGAGAGTTGATGACTTATGAAGAATGTGCACATCTCTTCCCTACTGTACATGTCCCCAACAGTGAGAGTTGATGACTTTATGAGAATGACTGTTCGTTACTGTACATGTCCCCAACAGTGAGGGTCGATGACGAATGTGCACATCTGTTCCCTACTGTACATGTCCCCAACAGTGAGAGTCGATGACTTATGAAGAATGTGCACATCTCTTCCCTACTGTACCTGTCCCCAACAGTGAGAGTTGATGACTTATGACGAATGTGCACATCTCTTCCCTACTGTACATGTCCCCAACAGTGAGAGTCGATGACTTATGAAGAATGTGCACATCTCTTCCCTACTGTACCTGTCCCCAACAGTGAGAGTTGATGACTTATGAAGAATGTGCACATCTCTTTCCTACTGTACCTGTCCCCAACAGTGAGAGTCGATGACTTATGAAGAATGTGCACATCTCTTCCCTACTGTACCTGTCCCCAACAGTGAGAGTTGATGACTTATGACGAATGTGCACATCTCTTCCCTACTGTACATGTCCCCAACAGTGAGAGTCGATGACTTATGAAGAATGTGCACATCTCTTCCCTACTGTACCTGTCCCCAACAGTGAGAGTCGATGACTTATGAAGAATGTGCACATCTCTTCCCTACTATACCTGTCCCCAACAGTGAGAGTCGATGACTTATGAAGAATGTGCACATCTCTTCCCTACTGTAAATGTCCCCAACAGTGAGAGTCGAGGACTTATCGTCTTGAGCAATTGCTAAAGCACAATGCGCTTGTATCATAATGTGCTAGTATCACAATGCGCTTGTTTCACAATGCGCTTGTATCACAATGTGCTTGTATCACAATGTGCTTGTATCACAATGTGCTTGTATCACAACGCGCTTGTATTACAATGCGCTTGTATCACAATGTGCTTGTATCACAATGTGCTTGTATCACAACGTGCTTGTATCACAATGCGCTTGTATCACAATGTGCTTGTATCACAATGTGCTTGTATCACAATGCGCTTGTATCTTTGTTTGTTTTGTTTTGTTTTGTTTTTTTAACATTTTACTTGTATCCACTTAATTGCTTCCCCTATCCATAGAATTAGCCTTTTGGTGGAGCCTAACACAGTGTAAAGAAAGGGTAGGCAAGCTAATGGGCCTGCGAAGCTCTGAGACCAACCGTAAAAGTTTAATGAAGAACGTTGCATAAACTTTACGTATTTCTTTGTTCTGATGATAAAGTATTTTACAATAGTAGAGTTTCCCTAGGGCATCTATACTGAACACACTATCAGTTGTTTAGCTCCCCTTATTGTGAACATGCTTAGATCTGTCGCGGGTTATCTCCCTTGCTCTGCAGTAATGGTCCACGAATAGCCAAAATTCGTGTAAAAGGAAGATAACCCTGCGCTCAAGATTACTCTTTGCCAGAAAGGCAAATTTGGGGTTTTCTGTCCGTTTTAGGGAGTCTCCGGGATTTTAGAATGGTAAGTACAACAACTGCATTGTCGATTTGTAAGCTGATTTGTAAATTTTATATTCTCCACCTACTTCTGTGAGAAATATATTTTTGGCTCGTATTTTATGATCCCCTAGCTGAAGTTAATTCAGCAAAGTATTAACTTAATAGCTCTGTATATATGTATTTTTTAAAATGCAGACATCAAATTCACTCAACCAAATTATAATTTCCAACTAAGGATTTATATTTACATAGATAACAAGAGATTTATTTATGAAAAATGTGATCAACAGGATTAAAATGAATAAAACCTATTTGTCAGAAAAAGCAAAGATTGAGTACCTTTCTCCAAAAAATATTGCTGTATGTTGGAGTTTTTAAAAAATGTAGCCCACTCACTGAGGTAGGTAAACTTGGACTTAGCTTCGCAGATTTCTGCAGTCAGTTGTCTCTGAATGCTGGTTCTCATTGAAGTCTTAACCATATCTTCTCAAGCCAGGAGTTGAATGGCAAGGTAGTACATTCACTAGTGTGCAGGAGTAACTTCCAAAATGGTCGCCTCTGAATGTCCTCTAGACCCGTCTTTTATGGATTGTGTCCAGTGTTGATTACTGGTAACTAGTACCAGAAACTGAATGGGTTTAAATTTGTATCCACAGAATGGCAGTAATATGTCTCGCAACTGTATAAGATGCAGTCTTTCCCAAGCTATGAGGGTGAGTCAAATGAAAACCGGAAATATTTTATAACAATAAGAATAATCATGCCATTATATTGTAACTTGCCAATATTGTTGTCCAAGATGTCTCAAGTGTCATGCATGCGCCATCGCGGTGATGACGCATAAGGTGACGCCATAATGACGTTTTAAAGATGGCCGCCCCGCTAGTGAAATGCACCAAACAGCAGCAGCGTTCTGTTATTCAATTTTTGATCAGCGAAGGGGTGAAACCAATAGAAATTCATCGGCGAATGAAGCTCAAGTACGGTGATGCATGCATGTCAAGGTCGCAGGTGTATGAATGGTGTACAAAGTTCAAAAACGGGGTGATTTCTGTGACAGATTGTTCACGACCGGGTCAGGCACACAGAGTAGTGACTCCAGAATCGATAGCAACTGTTGAACGACTCGTACAGGGAAACCGCCGATTGACTGTGGATGATATTGCCACACATCTTGACATCAGTCACGGTTCAGCACACCACATCATCTCTGATGTGATACAGTACCACAAAGTGTCTGCAAGGTGGGTGCCACGGCAGCTTACTCCAGAATTGAAACAACGACGCATTGATGCTTGTCAAGAACTTTTGCGGCGATTCGAAACAGAAGGTGGTGGTTTCCTATCAAGAACTGTTACTGGTGACGAAACTTGGGTTCACTACCACGAACCTGAAACAAAGCAAGCGAGCAAGGAATGGCGCCATCCCTCCTCGCCGAAACCGAAGAAGTTCCGCACGCAGCCATCTGCAGGGAAGGTAATGCTGACTCTCTTTTGGGATGAACGAGGCGTTATTTTAGAGCACTACATGCCAGTAACAATTCTTGACAAGCATCAAAGTGTTTCTGGAGTCACTACTCTGTGTGCCTGACCCGGTTGTGAACAATCCGTCACAGAAATCACGCCGTTTTTGAACTTTGTACACAATTCGTACACCTGCGACCTTGACATGCATGCATCACCGTACTTGAGCTTCATTCGCCGATGAATTTCTATTGGTTTCACCCCTTCGCTGATCAAAAATTGAATAACAGAACGCTGCTGCTGTTTGGTGCATTTCACTAGCGGGGCGGCCATCTTTAAAACGTCATTATGACGTCACATTATGCGTCATCACCGGGATGGCGCGTGCATGACACTCGAGACATCCTGGACAACAATATTGGCAAGTTACAATAAAATGGCATGATTATTCTTATTGTTATAAAATATATCCGGTTTTCATTTGACTCACCCTCGTAGTTAAGGTTACTTGTAATTGTACACTCTTAACTTCAAACACTTGAGGAAAGCTTCCTCGGACTTGCGGCTCAAGGTTTTATAATAGAAGTTTTGCACTTTTAATTGTATAAGTTACTTCTAATCACTTTGGTCTATTTTATAATGGAATCTTTATAACTAACTCCTATTCTGACTGTCCTTGGTTTCCTTGACGAAGATGGAAAATGAAATGGGGAAACTTTCAACACACTCAGGCTTTAAAGTTAAAATTTTCGCCCACGCGAAACGTAACTTGCGAGTTTAGTTAGCTAAAACCAGTCGCGATTTAGGTTAGTTAATTTTCAGTTAAACACCAATTACAAGGTAGGGCTTCTGATTTTAGTAAAATTTCTCCCTACCCATCATCATGATAATTGGCGTGGCCATATATGGTATCGCAACTTAGTGTTTTTAACATCACCGGAACCCTTTATGTGAAATCGCCTGTCCTAATACTTCAAGATTGTTAAGAGACCTTTGCTGGAAATCATTACGTGATATGTCCGGTGTCCAGATTGTTACAATCACGATAAACTTGGAAGTTACACTTTTCTGCGTCATGCCCGCCCGAGTAGACATCCGTTATTTTAAATCACCGTCTTCTACCACCGACAACATTTTTGTTTGTCGCTTTTGGCGGCTGGGCTGAAGTAGATTACTATCAATAGTCCGTCTGTCTAAACAATAAGATAGGTGACAAACGGCAAACCAAATGTTTATTTAATCCTATTGTCCTACCTGGCTAATTATTGATTGTCCCCAATCAAAGGATAACGTGTCAAAAACGTGTGGGTTAACGATGTGTGTCTTTCCGATAATATCGGTAGATGGGAGCGTACGAAAAAAGATAATGACCGGGTGAATAATGGCATAGGGGAGTGTAGAATCAGAATAGATAAAACAATGAATCGAATGAATAACGTTTTGCGACAAGGCCATGACTCTGTTTTTCATCTCTTTTGCGGTGTATTAGATTGTGATTTATGCCATTTTCTTCCTGGCATTCCTCACAATGTGGTTCCTTTATTTTAAAGTGTGCTGTACCCAGACGGAGACGCCATAACTTTTTGTTCAAGGGCACGATTCAGTTCTTCCTTTAATTTGGCACTTCCTTGTCAGTTCTTTCAAAAGTTTGAGCCCATGTCTACCTTAAATACTTTGCTTTCGTGTTGTCTTTGCACTCCTCAGTTACAGTTTATTTCACTTGACTCTTAACCTGAGATCTCCATTGCCTTTCTTTCACGGGTTGCCTCCCCTTGCTCTGCAGGAGTGGTTTAACAGTAGCCAAAATCTAGAGTATCTAATGTGGGTCTTCAAAGATGTCTACCTTCGCATACGATTACTCTTAGCAGAGTTGTAGAAAGAAGAATAATGATGCTTCTACCTCGAGGGAGTGTCCACAAGATATTTCAGAAGTCAAGAACAATGCTGAATGAGTCTGGGCGCGTTAACTTTATATCTGACCCGCCGCCATTTGTGGAGATGGACCATCTTCTAATTAGCTCGTTCAAGCCCCCATCTGATTTAACTCAGCGAAATTCCTCTTATTAGCTCGAGATTATTATTATTATTGGCTCTTCAGGTTTAGATATAACTACATATATTAAAATCAGGATTCACACGTGTGCCTTTCGCTCTGTAATAATTAATTCAACTATGAATTTATTAAAACAACATATAACACATTTAATGATACATTATTTTGGAATAAATGTAAATAAATATGAAATGGTAATTATGAGAAATTATGGTTCATCATAGATCTCGGTTTAGAGATGAATATATAGTCTTTTGATTCGGCCTGCTAAACTTATAACAGATTCCAAATTGCTGAAATGTTGGTGCTGCTAGTTCCATCACTTCGTCTCTGTGGCAAGGGCACATCTCCAAAGGATTCTGGAGGTAACTGCTCCTGGTCAAGGCAGGGATAGTCACGACCCGTGGGATGTAAGTTTCAGATGTCGATCTCCAGTTTCGAACCACAGACTAGTACAGTTGGTAACGTAGGTAGAACCTCAAAGGGTCTCTCCAGTCCGTACGAACGAACGAACGAACGAACGAACTTTATTTTCAAAGGGTTAAGAATTGGGCACGCAGGCCCGTCTGACATTCTGCCCTTCCTCTCTCTCTCATCATGTATACTGTATCCTTTCATCCTCACATTTACTTTAAGCATTATTAAGGCATTTATCATTATAAAAGTAACATAACATCAAACATTTGCAATAATCATCATAATTAAAGTACGTTTTTAAAATAAATAAAGATAGATAGATAGATAGATAGATAGATAGATAGACAGACAGACAGACAGACAGACAGACAGACAGACAGACAGACAGACAGACAGACAGACAGACAGACAGACAGACAGACAGACAGACAGACAGACAGACAGACAGACAGACAGACAGATAGATAGATAGATAGATAGATAGATAGATAGATAGATAGATAGATAGATAGATAGATAGATAGATAGATAGATAGATAGATAGATAGATAGATAGATAGATAGATAGATAGATAGATAGATAGATAACGAACGAACGAACAAACTATATTTTCAAAGGATTAAGAATTGGGCACGCAGGCCTGTCTTACATTCTGCCCTTCTTCTCTCTGTCATCTTACATACCGTATCCTTTCAATAGCACATGTATTTTTAGCATTATTTAAGCGTACAACATTATCGAGGTAAAATAATAACATACATTTGTAACATCCAGACATAATCAAATTAGGGGGGGGGGGGGGGAATTATTAATTAAAATAGATTAACAAAAATTAATACCTTAAAAAAAAAAAAAAAAAAAAAAAAAAAAAAAAAAAAAAAAAACTAACAAACACAATCAAAACAATTCATACAGTAAATAAGACATAATTAGAAACGTAATCAGATAATGGTGGCATATAATAAGAACTCGTGACAATTTGGAAATCTGCTGAAATAGCTGGGACTTCATGTGTTGTCAGCGCATGCGAAAAATGTTCCCACAGGTGAGCAACTTTGAGTCCCAAGCAGATACTGCCACAGGGAGTGAATTGTTGACGCCTCCACTACACGAGATCCAGTTTTATGACCTATGCTCCTTAGGGAGGTAAAGGGTATTGACTGAAAGATGAGAATCATGCATATAGGCCCGTCTTGCATTTATCCCTTCCTCTTACTCATCTTTTATTGCTAGGTATCCAGACATTCTCCAGCATACTTAAGGTATTAGTTCAGAGGCGATGCAACATTATAAGTAGTATAAAAGCATACATTACAGTATCTGATTACAATTAAGAAGTAAGGTATATTAAAATGAAAAAACTAGATCATCAGACCCTCCATACAGTGTATTAGATAATAATAATTCGAAACATAATCCCTTAGGGCGGCATATAATCCGCACTCATAATGTATTTGAACAGTCTACGATTATATGAGTAGGGACTGTGCATGTTTTTCAGGTCATGTGGAAGATTGTTCCAAAGATGAGCAGCTGAGTAAGCCAAGCTCTTCTTGTACAAATCTAGCCTCGGCTTGGGTAAATCTAACTGGTTTAAGCGCTGACTACGTTTTTCATTGAATTTGAAAAGTGGCCACAGATACGTTGGAGCATTATGTGACAAGATTTTGTGAGCGAATTTAGCTTTGTTAAATAGGATGCGCTTTCTAAGGGGTAATATTTTAAGATAGTTATATAGATCTATACAATGTGTTTGGTGTTTATCAGCAACTAGGCGCACTGCACGTTTTTGAAGTGAATGAAGCCTTTTTGTGTTGGATATGGAACAACCATCCCAGATTGTGGAACAATAGTCTAGGTATGTTTGTATGTGAGATGTGTAGAACATTTTCCTTGCCCCCTCATCCAGGAAGTGTTTGATTTTGGCTAATTGGTAAACTTTTTGTGCCGTTAGCTTTGTGAGTGCACTTACATGTGAGTTCCAACTTAGGTGCTGGTCAACAGTTAGACCTAGAGTTTTATGTTCATTTACGTTTTCAATTAGTGATGTTCCAATGTAGAGCTGAAGTGTTGTTTTCTGCGAGTTTTGTAGTTTTTGTCTGGTTGATATTAACATACATTTCGTTTTACTAATATTTATTTGCATTCGATTCTCGTTGCTCCACTTAATAATATTATGTGTATCAGTTTGTAAAGATATTTCTAGTGCAGTGCAACTTTTGTCACTAGTGTAAACAGTACAGTCATCGGCAAACAGGTCACAGGATGAATGTTTGATGTGCAGAGGAAGATCATTAATGTATACGGCAAAGAGAAGAGGGCCGAGAATAGAGCCCTGGGGAACACCGATATCGACAACAGTTGGGTTGGACAAAGAATCATTGTAAGACACCACTTGTTGTCTGTCTGTCAGGAATGATTTAATTAACTTCACCAGTTTATGATGTACTTTCATTGTTTCTAATTTTCTGATTAAAATAGTGTGATCTATCATATCGAATGCTTTTTTAAAGTCTACAAAGATTGCTCCACATAAAATATCGTTATTGATGTTTAGATGCCAGTTATCTATCATTTTTGTTAAGGCTGTGTGACATGAATGTTTTGGTCTAAACCCCGACTGACTATCAACAAGCAGGTCATTATTAGCTAGGTGTTCTGTTACTGTTTTGTGTATGTGTTTTTCCAGTGGTTTGGACAGCGATGATATAAGAGAAATGGGCCTATAGTTACCAAGGTTGTTATTATCTGATGAACCAGGTTTAACAAGAGGGTATACTTTAGCGATTTTAAAGGCAGATGGAAAGTAACTCCTTGCGATACATTGATTATATATGTATGTTAGGGTATCAGTAATAGCTGGTGCAGCATAACGCAGTATTCGATTACTGATTCCATCAAGTCCCGATGAGTTATTATCTTTAAGATCAATAAGATAGTTATGAACTTCGTTAACTGTTATAAAAGGAATGTCGCATGGAATGGTGTTAGTACACTTGTTCTCGCAGAACGGGGATAATTCGCTGAAGTCACAAGGGGAAGAAGGTATGGCGGATTTTATATTGTGGATGTCTGCCTGAAAATGATTGCTGAAGTCTGTACAAGTAAATGAAGTATTGGGATTTTGTGAGTCAGGCGAATTTCTTTTGTTCACCAAGGTATTGATTGCCTTCCATATATTTCTACTGTTGCTTTTGCTTTTAACTAAATGACTAAAGTAGTTTTTCTTTTCTCTGCGAATTAAATATTGTACTTTGTTCCTTGCTGCCCGATATGTAATGATGTCCTTATTTTTGTGCGCTCGATCCCTCTGCCTCATAGCGTCATGTACTTCTTGTGTGATAAATGGAGATTTTATTTGTCTTTTTACGCGAATTTCTTTAGTAGGCGCATGCTTATTAAAAATACTATAAAATGTCAGTGTCCAATATGCAATGGCGTCATCAGGATCAGGAAGTTGGTAAACATCGGCGAAAGGCGCATTTCGCAAATCATTTAAAAATAATTCTTGGTTGAAATTTTTTAGACTTCTATATTCAATACTGATGTGTTTATTTTTTGGAGATTTGTACCCATTTTTTGCCCAAGTGCAACATATGGGATAGTGGTCACTCATAGCAATAGTAGGGATGGAACATTCTATAATGTTATCTGGACACGTTACATATATGTGATCGATCAGTGTGGATGATGTTTTTGTTACTCTGGTAGGTTTGTTGACTATTTGTTTCATGTTGTACGATGCTATGATGTTGGTCCATGTTTGATTTGGCTTATGCATATCAATATTGAAATCCCCAAGAAGAATAATTTCATTGACTGTAGTAATTACTTTATCCATCATGTTCGTGAAATCTTCAAACCATGTTGTTCCTACACTGGGATTTCGATAAAGATATCCTATTACAATGGGTCTTTGCTTTTGTGGCTTTACCTCTAACCATATGCATTCTATATCTATGGTCTCTAAATCGTTTCTGCGGCGATAACTGAGAGAAGTGGAAATATAAACTGCTAAACCTGTCTCTAATTGTCTACTAGAATCTCGCCGAATAGTTTTAAACCCATTACGTGCAATGTCACCATCTGTTATTTTCTCATTCAGACGACTTTCTGAAAGTCCAAAAACATGGAAATTTTGATTGAGAACTTGTGTGAGTTCTGGAAGTTTACCTAAAAGATGGTTTACATTCAGATGGCCAAGTCGTAACCCATTCATGGTTAGTAACTGTTCATAAGTACCTGGCATTTATGCTATGTAAAGAAGCTTGCGCTCAAATAAAAAGGTAAATAAATACTAAATTTAACAAATTTTACCAAGGAAGGTGAATTTATGGTGGTATTAATAAGTGGGACACTTTAAACATTAATTACAAACAATTCAGCTAATTAAATTACGTGAAAAATAAGTGAAAAGTGTAACAAATCAAGCGCTCATATCAGACAGGCAAACAGTGTCTAAAAATAAAAAATGAAATTTAAAAAAAAAAAAAAAAAAAAAAGTATATATAACTATATTTATATCAATATATCAATATATATATATAGATATTTATATATATATAAATATATATATATATATATATATATATATATATATATATATATATAAACAACAATCAACAGTTGCTGATGTTACAAAGACAACTAGGGAGGCCAACAGTCGCTGTTAATGTGGAGGAGATGGTTGTTGAAAATAGAAGTGGGGTGGATTTGGTCGTGATAGATGATGCATTTGGTAGAAAGCGGGATGTTGAGGTACAGTTGTTGAATAAGTGGGGTATTCCGGCAAGTACGACCTCCAAGTGTAAGGTGCATAGTCCAAGAGTCGTTGTTGATGTAGGAAATTATGAAAGGCTGGGTATGTGGGTTGATGTGGGTAAGCCTGTGACGACAGCGATGATGGGTGAACTCTCATTGGTGTCTGGGACGACAGCGGACATGGTGGCATTTTTGTTGATGAAGGCTGAGCAGATTGAATTGGATCACTTACAGACCTTTGAGAATGAAGTGGGTCAAGTCGGTGTTGTCGAGGAGGGTCGTCTGTGGCAGAAGGGTGTTGAAGGCAGACATTGTTGGTTTCCTGCACATCCGTGGTGCTAAGAATAGGTACAACGTGATGATCCTGATTGTCTGATGATTTTGGGCGGCTGGTGTTTAAAGTTATGGGTAGTGATGGAAAATGAAGGTCATAATTGGCGTCAGATGAGTAGCTGTTTGTATTCACATGGTGTTTGGATGGATATATGGATGCTGATGTGCGAGTTGTGCCTTTAAGAGTGCTTTCTGGGTATTTTATATTTGTCGCTAACATACTGGTCCCTTGGCTGGACAATGTAATATCGCCGCTGTAAAGATACTTCCTAGGGGCTCCAGATGTGGCAAGGAAGACCGAGCTGTGATCTATGAAAACATGCTCATTTTTGAGGCAGTGTTTTTTAAGTTTAGCATTGTTAGTTTCAACACATTTGCGGTAATAGGCACGGACTGGCGGGATAATAGAGGAAAAATAAATTTTGGCATTATGGAATAGGGACCGAAATATGAATGTGATCTCGTTTAGGTCTGTCTGTGACAGTTCAATGTCTTTTATTGAGTCTGACAGACCTATGTGCACAGTTACTCTAGTTACAGAGAGATCCGGCGAAAACCGTTTAAGGAAGGTCAGTAGGTCGTGCGTTGATGCCCAGTTCTTGAAGCGAACAGACACCGAATCAGTATCACCAGTTAATAGTTTTGACTGTTGAAGCTCCTTCATGGTTTGGTCCCCAAAGATGAGATGTTTTCTTCTGTTCGTGTGGGAGCCAGTGATAACATCTGTTGCTTCCTTTGTCCCAGTTGTGCTGTGGCTGCTAGAAGTCTCGTGGTGTGTGCTGGCAGCAGCCGGTCGAAGTGGCGGGTGGCGATTAGAAATTTTGACCGGAATTCTGCAGACACTGGCTACAGGATTTTCCGGAGTGTCCAAGGGATTACGTTCATTAAGGCGGAGTTCTGAATGTAGTATTTGTTGTTGAGGTCGGACGCTCTCCGCACGTTTTTGTTTGCGACCCAATTCGTTTGTGTGCTGTTGTGTAGGCTGCTGCTGAATTTGAGTTTTGCTGTTTTCGTAGCTACTTTTTAGAGACACGTGATCAGCCTGAAGCTGTTCGTAAGATTTTTTAAGACAGCTCAGTTCAGCTTTCAGTAGCTCCATCTCAGATGTTATTTTTGTATACATATCATCATGTGGTGATAGTATAGTGTGCTTGCGTGGTGTCCTTTCTAGACTACTATCAAGAAAACCTATGAATGAATTATGCTCTGTCTCTGTAATGGTAGGTCTCGTTGTAACGGAAGGCGTCTCTGTAATGATAGATCTTGATGTAGAGGAAGGTGTGTCTTGTACCATCTGTAGTTGTTTGTCATACTCCTGAACGAATGCATCAGAGACAACGGGAAAGGATCAACTTTAGAGGGACTAAAAGAACACATTCTGCTGCTAAGTATTTGTTTTCCTGATTTAGATCAGGTGCCTTTCCCCGCTGTCCGTCACTGATTCTTTTATCGGAGTTTGTACTCTCCCTGAGTGTATATTATATAACCCAGGGGATGTGATGAAAAATCACCAATTCGTTTAGTTAATGTAATGAAAAAGTGTCAACTGGACGGCGGCAAGGGGCTTGTGCCTGAAGGAACAACTGGAGTCTGGGGTTACCTCTGCTTTTGGTTCTTCCGTGAGAACTAGCATGAAGCAATCACCAGCGCTTGCTGTGGTGATTCGTGAATGTATCCTTTTCACATGCTGAGGTTGCCAGCCTCATATGAATCTTTAACACTCCTAGCTAGTATAACCAGTAAAATTGAAAGTGTAAAAATGTGTACACCTCACCCTAGTAACTAGACAAATCTTAGACGTCTTACTCGCGTAAATAGTCTTGGCAACTTAACACAGATGTTCGAACACACGTCTGAGGTATTATTTCTATTTCAGAATCCCTCTGTGACTTGTGAGCGGTCCTGTAGAATTCCAGGTTCTGTAATAATGTTGGCGAATTTCTTCTGATGTGCAGAGATGCTCTTAATACTGTTTGTCTGGTCGTATAAATTTAGAATCGAACTCTATTCTTTTCTGTGGCAAGGTCCAAGCTGTCTACGTTGACGATTTCAGGAATGCAGTGCCGTATATCAATCAAACTTTTTCTACGTTATATCGTAAGTTACCGGCCCACGCTTCCACCTGGCGTTTTCTGACAAACTCCCAATCAGCGCGGTTGTTTATTGGCGCCTCAAATGCCAGCCAGTAGATTACAAGTTCATATTATGAAAACTTTTCAAAGTCATCCTCCGTATATGGAGTTGCTACATCCGACAATTCATGGTAATGTTTACGTTACAACTTCTTACATTTTTCCTGATCATAACCAGGTTGTCCGGAAGTTTCATTACATCAGTCGTCCTGCTCGTTCTTCCAGATATCTTTCAAGATTGCATTTATCTATAATTGCTGAACCCTGTGGTCGAGTCGGAATTAATTATGCGATCATAAGCAAATACTTCGTGCTCGCATTTACCTGGGAGTCAATGTGGTATTAACGCGTTTTAGGGACTCAGTTAATTTCTCAGGGATGGGCGATACGCTGGTCTGGCCCTGTCATGCATCGAAGCGTGAAACGTGAACAATGACAATAGAGGAAAATGGTGTGAAAACAATAGAATAATGCTCCTAATTTAGTACGCACAGCAAATGTAGTTCAATACTACTGGAGAGGAGAAGAGACCGCACAAATTATGTCACACTTTCTCTCACATTATTTGTAATTATTATTCTTTCCTGTTTAGCAGTTTAGTAGTCTGATCTTCTAGCTCGTTTCCAGTAAAACCTATGTGTGCTGTAACCCACGATATCCTCACACTGTAACCACTGTTCATTAATGATGTACAATTTGACATAACGTCTTCCCTGATGTCTGGTCGGCTGTATTTACGTAGATGCTCAGGTTTTTGTAATGATGACAGCGAGTCTGTGAAGATGGTAACTTCATCTGGTGGATTGTCTGTAATTATTTCTTAGGCTACTATTTCAGCGGCAAAGGTTGAATAACCTTATATTATGCTATTACATTTTTTTTTTAAACTTCCAGTATGGTATTTACTGCATCTGCACCCAACTGCCCACTGTTGCTCTTGGATCCCACGGTGTAAACAAATGCGTTTTGTACGTCGATTTGTAAATTTCTTTATAACTGTCTTCGCGTCCGTGTCTTCTGGATATTGTTTAAACTTTTCTATGATATTGTAATCTATAATGGGTCATTTTAATTCCCAGGGTGGTATAGTATTTCTATGTTTTTTATTACTTATTGTGCTAGATAGTTGTTTGTACTGAGTTAGATTTTCAATTATTCTCCACCATGTGGCATAATTATACTTATCCTAGGGGACGTCGCTTACTTTAGGTTGGCTTCTGACAAAGGTTTAATGCGCTGGCGTACTTCGTCTTGAGCCATTTTGGTCCAGTAATTAACACTCAGACCTTTCCGTCTTAGTTTAAGGGACATAATGCCCAGAGCTAAGGGACATTATGGCCAGAGCTAAGGGACATTATGGCCAGAGCTAAGGGACATAATGCCCAGAGCTACTTACAGTGCTTCTCTTATTATTGCTCTCATCGTTTGTCATACTGCCTCGTTTTGATTTGCTTTAAGTAGAGTTTATAAACAATGTCTACCGTGTTCACCTACAGAACATAATCATCATTTTGGTACAGGCCGGTATCCATTAGCATTGACCACTTTCAGCACATTAACGAGGCCGCTGCAACTTTCTACTAAACGGTCTCTATATTTGTTCTTATTTAGTTGTATGACTATTGCCCTGCCCAGGAAACCACTTGTTGGAGCGGCCCGTATGTTCTGTCATGTTATGCTTATGAGCATTATATATTTTTTTTTTTCTAGTTCATCCTTTTACTCAATATCTTGCAGACTGTATCTTTTTTTTTTTCTTTTTTTTTCTAAACAAAAACACAATTGTATTAGTAGGCTACGTTAAAGGGATGTAGTCCAATTAATAAATGTTATTTGTTTCATTTTTTAAAACACTTACTCCCCTTGATTACTTCCCATCATTGTACCTTTAACGATGTAAATATAGGTTTTTTAATAACAACAAATATCAGCACATGTTAGAGTGACCAAAAGCCCACTTTTCCTCGGATGTGTCCTGTTATTCTCCTTGCGACTGAGCGTCCAGGTGGATTTTATTTTAACTATATATGTCCGACGTATATCGTTTGTTCGTTAAAAACTAGAAAACGTCCATTTGAAAATAAATATACTTAGTGTTCCTCTTCCGACATCCTACTTTTTTGGTCCTGTTAGTCCTTCTTATAAAAGCGGATATTCGCTGTTTCCCATTTGTAGCCGACATTCTGCAGTGGCCAAACCATCTTAGTTGGGACTGTTCTATTTGGGTTCTGCAGCGGGTGGGATTTTAGGCCTTTATGTCTGGTTGCGGACCATGTCTCTTCTTGTTAAAACTGTACCTCATTCCTGAGGTTTGAAAATTCGTGTTTTAGTCATTGCCCATAACTCGCATCAAATATGTCAAGTTGGGACATAGGTGGAGCGGTATACAGAAACGACTTTTTGCTGAGGAATCCTCGGCTGCTTTTCAACTCTTCTTTTCGGTCTTAAAATATTTCGTGGTCGACCTTTGACATTCCCAACTTAATCCTATCGTGATATCACCTGTCTTATGAAATCCCTCTCTGTCTTCCTTCCAGACTTGCAGGTTGGATTGGAGATGTGTCTCTGATTTAGCAATTTGCAACTGCTAGCTCTGAAATACAGACTGTCCTCCAGTACCCCACTGAATACTTTCTTGTTCTCTCCTTCATGCCTTGATGAAAAGAATGGGTCCATGATGAAAATATACTGTTCAAAAAAAGAAACGCTACTTTTTTGGTGTTACTTTTATAAAAGATATTCGCTGATTTGACATCAGTCAACCTATCGACTGTGTCCATCTGGTCATTAACTTTTCGTGGTTACCTGAACTGTACTCACCTCATGATTCGTGAGGTCATGAAAGAGGTCAAGGTCAAAACAACATTTTTGACAATAACTCGTGACAGGTTCATGAAAATCCCGTGAAACTTACTGAACACAAAGCTCTCTGACCATATTATTGAAAGCCTATAAAAGATTGACGCTCCTCAAATAAATTCAGTTGAAAATTCAATGCGCAAGTATGGCTCATCTCACTACAGAACAACGACTCATCATCATTGGACGTTTACAGACTGGACAGTCACAAAGTGTAGTGGCCAGACAATTTAATGTGGTTAGAAGCACCATTAGTCGCCTTTGGAGGCGATTTCAAGAAACTGGCTCAGTGGCAGACCGGCCGCACAGTGGAAGACCCAGAGTCACAACTCCTGCCGAAGACCGCTTCATATGGCTGCGTCACCTCAGGAATCGACTTGCATCTGCGTCCTCCACAGTCCAGTCAATGTCAGCAGCTCGTCGAATTTCAGATCAAATGGTCAGGAACCGGCTGCATGACTCATGTCTTTGGGCTAGAAGACCCTACAGAGGTCCTGTTCTTACGGACCGGCATCGCCAGAACCGACTGCAGTGGGCGAACCAGCATCGTCAATGGATCGTTGGGAATGACTGGAGACGGGTTTGGTTTAGTGATGAATCATTTTTTGTGCTCCAGCGACACGATAGACGGAGAAGAGTTTACCGCAGAGTCCATGAGCGCTACGCCCAGAACAGCGTTGATGAGGCTCCTCCACATGGTGGTGGAGGTGTACTGATGTGGGGGGGGGGGCGATCAACTTCATGGGAAGAAGTGACCTGGTACAAATTGAAGGACGCCTGAATGCCCTACGATACGTCGCTGAAATTCTTTGTCCTCACGTCCTTCCACTTCTGGCTGCACGAGGGTCGATTTTTCAGCAGGATAACGCTCGACCTCATGTGGCACAACTTACCACCCAGTTCCTCGCTGACAACAACGTCCAGACCATTCCGTGGCCAGCCATGTCATCAGACATGAACCCCATAGAACACTTATGGGATGAACTCGACAGACGACTCCACCAGCGAGACGTGGCTCCAGCCAATCTCCGACAGTTGTCTCTTGCACTGCGGGAAGAGTGGGCAGCCATCCCACAACAACAGATCCAACGGCTAATCGGATCCATGTCAAGGAGATGTCGTTCTCTGAAAGAGGCCAGAGGAGGCCATACACCTTACTGAAACGGAGGCCTCAGTCGCAAAGAATAAAAGTTCAAACCAAATTTAATGAACATCATTTCATTGTTAAAGTCTGAAAGTTTCTGCATGCCAAGATTGAAACATTAATTCCGTAAAATAAAATTTTGGTACAAGTTTAAAATTTGGTGTCCGTTACCACTGCAATAATGTTGCGTTTCTTTTTTTTAACAGTATATATAAACCATTCATAGATTTCATTGGTCACTAGCCTATAATAAACACATCTCTAGTCACTGTCACTGGATTTACTTCCCTTGCTCTGCAGTGATGGTCCAACAGTGGCCAAACTTCTGAGTATTTACTAAGTGTCTTCAAAGTTATCTACCTTTAGCTCAAGATAACTCTTGGCAGAGAAGTGAACTGAAGAATGGTGCTTCAATTCTAGCGAGCCTAAGAATTTAAGAAATCAAGTACTACGGCTGATAGGATCCAGGCGGTGTAAAATTTATATCTTCCCTGACCTTCTATTGAGGAGTAAGAATTTTGCTCGTTGTGATGAGCCCCCAACCGATTTAAATGAGGAAAATATTACTTCAATTGCTCTGTTTATGTGTATTTAAACTGATTGAAACATACAGGTGCAGTTCACTCAAAATAATTAAATCAACTATAAATGTGTATATATATAGATAACAAATTTAAAAATCAATTATAAACAATGTAAAATAAATAAGGGCGGGATGCTACAAAACTACTCCTTTAAAGTTTCATCACTGGTGATGATCTGGAAATGGTTTTGAAAAATGTTCTTAAAGAGTTCACTTGGCATCTCTGAATGGGTATTTAGCTGCCAGTAAGATGTCGGTTGGCTTCTGCTCCAGCCGATGCTTATTCCTGACAGGTTGGAGACTGGTTCACTCTTGTCAATGGTCAAGTCTGGTGACCGCAACACGTCCCTCGTGGTATCGTGCGGTAATTACGAAGCGTCTCTTAAGACATGTCTGATGTAGGCGTCAAAGCTTTGGCTGAAGACCACGTGTACCACACACTTGTTCCACAGACTGGTACTACCAATTGATACCACCGACTAGTATCACGAAATAAGAAAAAAACAAATACCCTCCTGAGAATTGGGTTTCCTGACAGGAAAATCAGGTGCCTCCCCTCCCCCCTCTTTTCATTCCACAATTCTATCTGCCTCAGAACTTTACCCTCTCTGAGTATTAATGTTAACAGCTTACCCGAAAATGGGACCTACAATCTCCTGGCACAGATGTATGGACACGGCAAGTTTATGCGATGCTTCAAACTTGTCTGGGTAATTTTATAATTCCTCTTATAACTTGTGGTTATGATTCCTGAAGTTTCCAGTCTTTGTATTTAAAAATGCGGGTTTACTTTTAAGTTTCAAAGTTACCAAAATACTCTGATCTGACAGTTATAATTTTGGAATCCTTAGTCCAATAATTCTCTCTGGCTCTTGGAATTGCAAGCTTGACATGGCAATGCAGTCTGATTTGTATCTCCGATTTCGCTAGATTATATTTACATTTCTCAGTTCAAGTTCCAGATTGTACTTTTAGACCAACTTGCCAATGAGAACCATTGTGTATTCCTGTTCTCAATTCAAACCAATCGTAAGCTCTTTAGAACTATGTGGGTTGGGGTGTTAGATCATTAGTAACCCCCGCGTGTTTTAAAATATTTTAAAATTTAAACGCGTGACCTCTTTCAGATATGTCCGTAATACTTCCGATTGAACCTTTATGCAAACTCACAAACACATCTATGAACTCATTTCCTGCCCAACATAATCTCCCCAGACGGGTTTCTCAGACAGACAGACCGCGAACCCAGGTGGCCACTTGCCTGTTTGTCGCTAGCCCCCGGAAACGAATTACGTCAAAGTCGCTATTCTTCTTCACGTTTTATTTCTGCATCAAAGGTGGCTAGACGACTTAAGTGATAAAAGTATTATCCGCTGACAGGTTCAATTAGCTTGATAATACTACGGTTCACGTGGTGAAACGTAAATAAGTCTGGGAGCGACTAGACAAAAAATGTAGGTGCATAAAAAATGTCAAATAATAGGACGATGAGGGAGAGAGAGAAGGGCTCAAAAGTACATGCACAAAACGTTTTATGACACTTTCTTTGCGTCGATCGTGCGATACCACCTTGTGTCAACAATGATTTCCTGTGACCGTCTGCATTACACGACACTTGGCGATAAAATTATAATCTGCCAGCCGGTCTAATTAGCCTTGTAATACTACAATTCACATGGCTTCTTCTTCTTCTTGCGATCGCATCTTTGATGATTACACCGTCAGACGAGTTCTCATGATGAATTCGACTGTTGTTTGAAGTTCCTCTTTAACTCCATATAGCTTTGAGTTTAGTGTTGAGTCATTGGGCCAGTATATCTTTCTTAACTGGTCATACAGAGGACAGTCCTGTAGAACATGCTCAGCAGTTTGTTCGTTTAATCCACATGTGCACAGTGGTGAAGCAGACAATCGTAGCTTGTGCATGTGTTTATTCAGTTTGTTATGCCCTGTCCTGAGTCGAAAAATAGTTGTCTGTCCCTGCCGGTCGAGAGTGTGATAGTCGTCTTTGGGTTGGTTCTGTTCTCTTCTGATAGTCTGGATAGCTCTCTTTTTCTCAAAGTATGTGACTTCATTATCTTCTTGTTCACATTCTCCTCCCTTTTTTGCAAGTTTATCTGCCTTTTCATTTCCGGGTACACCACAATGAGATGGTACCCACTGAAGTATGGTTCTCTTTTTGGCAGCTACCTTGTTTAGTTCATTTCTCAGATGCGGGAGTTTACCACCCTTGAGAGCTTGCAGGACAGACAGTGCATCTGTGAGGATGACTACCTGGTGGCAGTCAGAGTTGGTGTTATAAATCATGTTTGCAGCTTGCTCTAGAGCTTGAACCTCAGCTGTATAGTTGGAACAGAATTTACCAGTGGGAATGTGCCTAGTCTCATAGTGGTTGTCAGGATATGAGATAAAGATACCGGCACCTCCATTCCTAACAGCATTAGTTGCTGATCCATCTGTATAGGCATGTATCCATGATTGATCGGGATAGCTTTCTTGGATCATACTCAATGTAGCAGTTCGTTTTTGCAGATCATTATACTCACATCCACTTGTGAGACCACTGACTGTTGTATTAATTTGGAGGGCACTGCTGGCCTGCTCCCATGGTACAGGGTATAGGGTGGGCTTCAGTGGTGTTGTCTTCATGGATAGGTCTTCTTGATGCTGTCTTATAAGTCTTTTTCCCCGATGCACAAAGCTGCTACGCTTTAGACGTCCCAATGCCAGATCATCTAGTCTTGCCTTCATTGGGTGCATTGGCATACTGTTGTACTTTTCCATCTGGATCATGGTTTTTGTGTCTCTTCTATGGGACAATGTCTGTAATCCAGCAACCTTCTGCATCTCTGTTATTGGTGTAGTTTTCATGGCTCCTGTAATGAGCCTGAGAGCTTGATTTTGCACCTTGTCCAAAGACTGCAGATGTGAGTTAGCAGCTGATGACCATGCTGCTGAGCTAAACTCTAAGTGTGGTCTTATTACTCCATTATAAATCTTCTTTAGATTTCGTTCATTTGCTCCCCAGTTGGTACCTGCTAATTTTCTGAGTATGCCTAGTCGTCTTCGGGCCTTTCCTTCTGCATTTTCAATATGCTTATTCCATGTAAGCCTTTGGTCAAATGTCACCCCAAGATAGGTGGGGTAGCTTTCTTCCTTGATCACGGTTGTCCCTAGGTGTATGTTAGCTGATTTGTCCTTGGGGGCGAGGGAGAACAGTGTTGTGGAGGTTTTGTCTGTGTTTATTGTGATAAGCCATTTCTCTGCCCATGACACTAGCATGTCTGCTGCCCGCTGCATTC
The DNA here is from genome assembly GCA_024509875.1 of Oreohelix idahoensis. Taxonomy (NCBI): domain Eukaryota; kingdom Metazoa; phylum Mollusca; class Gastropoda; order Stylommatophora; family Oreohelicidae; genus Oreohelix; species Oreohelix idahoensis. Next base: position 74,486 of record JAMPIV010011574.1, read on the forward strand.
TATAATTTGCTGTGGTGACATTTTCATCAGCGCACCAGAGTACTAGGTCATCTGCATATAAGGCAGCTTTAACTCCTGCAGGGAGATCTTTCACCAGGTCATTGATGTAAACAAGGAAGAGTGTTGGGGAAATTACTCCTCCTTGAGGTACCCCCTGATGGAGCAACACTTTTCTGCTCTGCAGACCGTCAAGAGTGACTCTAGTTCTCCTGTTATGCAAGTATGACTGGATCCATTTCATCATGTTGCCTTGGATTCCACTTCTCCTAAGTTTTGCAATGAGGCCATCTTTCCACACCTTGTCAAAGGCCTGCTTGAAGTCGACCCAGATCGTTAGGACCTTTTTCTTCTCCTGGAAGGCATCTTCTATTGCTTGAGACAAGTAAGTAACTTGGTCTTCTATACTGTAGCATTCTCTAAATCCAGCTTGTTCCGGCACCAGGATCTGCTCAGACTCTAAATACCATTTCAATCTGTGGTTGACTATTCGCTCCATAGTCTTCCCAACACAGCTTGTGAGACTGATTGGCCGGTAACTTGCAGCCTCGGTCTTACATTTCCCTTTCTTTAGTATGGGTATTGTGATGGCTTCTCTCCATACTTGGGGTACCGTTCCTTTCAACCAGCTGTGGTTGAATATCTCAAGCAGTTTTGTCTTTGCTGCTGAGCTCAGATTTACTAGCATTTCGTTGCTGATTTTGTCTGGGCCGGGTGACTTTTGAAACTTAAGCTTGGAAATAGCCTTCTGTAGTTCTCCTAGTGTGATGGGTTCCCTCATTGGGGCAGGAGTATCTGTCTGTCCCATGGTTGCCAGTATTTCTTTTCTTATCTCTCTCTGATGGTCTATGTTAATGGGTAAGTTGCTTTCTGAACTGTATCTTCTAGCAAACAAGTCTGCAGCTTGTTTTCCTCTGAAAAGTTTGCCACCTTCATCCAATGTGATAGTCTGCCTTGGTGAGGAATGCTCTTCATTTAGAGACTTGACTAATCTCCAAAGTTTCCTGCCGTCTTTCTCAAGGTTCAGCGATGCCGTTTTAGTTCTCCAGCTTTTCCGCTTTTCTTCTAGCTTTGTTCTCTGAAACTCTGCTACAGCCTTTTTCCATTTGTTGTGAGTTTCAAGTGAAGGCTGAGACTCTGCGTCCTTTCTAGCCTTGTCCATAGCTTCCTGACGTTCTTGGAGTGTGCTGGACCAGTATGGTATGTAGTTACGCCGGCATCCTTTGGGAATGGTTTCTTTTGCAGCTTGTAGTATGCATCTGTTGAAGTCTTTTACCACTTCATTAATGTCTCTGTTCTGTACCTTGAGGGTAGACAGCAGCGTGTTCACCTGATGCCTGAATAAACCCCAGTTGGCTTTTTTGTAGTTCCATCTTGTAATGGCTGGGCCTGTACTGAGAGTTGCACTCTGGACAGTAAGAAAGATTGGGCGATGGTCGCTTCCCCCTAGTTGGTCTCCTACTTCTCTACTAATAGATCCAGCTATATCTGGTGTGGAGAAGGCAAGATCTGGTGTTGAGGTTGTGTGCCATCCTCTGGAGTAGAAGGTAGGAGTATCTGTGGCATTATTGACTAGGATTAGGGAGTGATCATCTTGCCAAGTTTCAACCTCTTCACCTCTGTGATCCAGATGGTTATAGCCCCAGCTCTGGGAGTGGCTATTAAAGTCTCCAACTGCTATAAAGTTGGTGGCTGGTACCTGTATAGAGCTGAGACTCAGGGGTTTGTTGTTCGGACAGTAATAGTTCAGGAGTTCTATTTCCATCTTGTCTACCTTTATCTGCAGCAGCTGATATTCTGCTCCATCCATGAAGGTTTTCCTTTCGTGTGCAGGAATGTTATTCCTTACAAGAGTAAGTACTCCTCCTTTTCGTCTATCTTGTCTGTCGGATCTGAAGCATTGATATCCCCTTATTTTAAAGGTTTGATCTGCTTTCAAGTGAGTCTCTTGGATACAGCAAACACTGACTTGCTTCTCATACAAGATGTTTTTCCAGCTCTGTCTTTTTGCTGTATCCAGCCTGCTTGCTGTTCACTCCCTCTGCATTCCAGTGCATCATGACAAGTGGCACTCTGGGTTTCTCTTTTTCTGTTTTGTTTTGGTCAGTAGTTCTCCTCCGCCGTCTGTTGACTCCACAAGACGGTCTAGAGGGTCCTCCAGTAGCTGAGGGTGGGCTCTGTCGAGGCTCAGAGCCCGGCACTGCACCTGCCTGGTGGAGCTCCACAGGGCGAGCACCAGAACGAGATTTATTTGACGGTGTACTCTCCATAGAAAAAAAAAAGCGAGTTGCATGATACTGTGGTTTCCGGTGCGCCTTCTGGCCCAGTATCTACGACTTTAGCACCTGTTCAACGGGAGAGTGGGCTCATCCCTAATCTGTTTATGTTCCCAGTAGTAGACTATTCGCAAGCAGCCTGGGGGTGTCACTGCTCTGCGCGGACCTTGTTTACCGAGGCGGCGTCCGAGCTCGTATGGTGAAAATATGGTTGCGTTATCTTCAAAATAGCCCTGTCTTTCCCGTGGCTTTTCTGCCATCCTGCAACTTTGAGTTAGGGAGTTCTGAGCTCCAGTCTCTTTCCCAGGCATTTTATCCTGGCCTGGCACGCATACAGAGGACCCCACTTCTGGTTCTAAGTTAGCAGTTGGAGATAGGTGGGGTAGCACACTGTGCATTCCCCGTCATCCAGGGGGCTCTCCAACTATGCAGAGCTTGCACAATGCTGTGCTCTGGTTCTGGGCTCTCCCAAGGAATCCTCACGTCCTGCACAGAGCCACTTCCCGATCCCCACCACCTGCCAACCCTCCATTGTAGAAATCTCCTGCATGCGGCCATCCAGTCAAGAGCCAGTATTAAGTCTGGTGCCCAAGTGATCCCCCCAAGCTCAGTGTGCAATGCTGGGTTCTCATCATGCTGCAACACAGGAGGGATTGTGATGCTCAGCCATCTTTCTCAATTCTGCACCGATAAGTGACATCGGGGACTTAACTTTGCCTCAGTACTGGGAGGCCCCGTTTCCGGGTACACCACACACAGCCAATTGAGGCAACGGTCGCCATGGGCGTGATAGACGACAAACAGTGAAGAATGAGGCAAGAAAGCATTTAACCCATGAAGTGGGGGTGGATTGGTGCAGACCAGAGCATGTACCACTCGCCGGTGGGTTCTGCATCTACACCTATAGGGTTCCACCCACTCCTCAGCCCATTTAGTCTGGCCCCTCACCCAGGACCTGTCCGGCTTGGGTGACCCTGCCAGGAGTAAAACTCCCGCCGGCATAGCTCCCGGGATCATTGAGGCGCTCAAGCTCTCCAACCACGGCAAGGTAGGCTTACATGTGGAGAGAATTCACATGGCGAAACGTAAACAAGTCTGGGAGTGACTAGGCAAAAATGTAGGTGCATAAAATATGCCAAATAATAGGACGATCGGTGAGAAAAAATGAAGAAATAAGTTGATAATGCAGGAGAGAAAGGAAATGATGTAAATGGACACAACTGATTTCGCCATAACAGCTAATGCTGATAAGATCTGTCAGAAGTGCACGGATCTGGCAAGCGTTTATAACATAGACATTGATAGCAATGAACAGTTTTTTGGAGATATGCTATTGTAGGATCTGAAAGCGCGAACTGATTCTGTTGCAACAGCTGCTTTGGAATTACTTTCATTCGGGGTGTCGTACGGAAATGATGTATTCCCAAAGAGATACCAAAAAGGCAGTGAATGGGGAGCAAGCATCAAGTCACTTCTCATGTTCTACATGTCATTTGAAAGGGGGAAAATGCACTATGCAAGCATAGTATATGACTCTGCAGCTCACAGCAATTAAAAACAAGTGGACAAAATACAGCACAAGGCACTATGTACAATAGCTGGAGCCTCAAGATCAACATCACTTGAAGCACTAGAGGTAGCACTAGGAATAATACCCCTAAAGCTAAGAAAAAAAAAACTTAGACTGAATTACATTGGCAAAGTCCTAATTGATAACAACCGCCCAGCCCATTGTATGTTTGTGAAGAATTTCCTTATGACCTGGGATACCCCTCTGGAACCCACAACATACCCAATAGGATGGAAGTGCATAGAGGAAGTAGTAGAAACTGTATAATAACAAATGCAATAAAATGTAATAGTAAATACCCACCAGTGATTCCTCCTTGGGAGCTCAAGAAACCAAACATTGACTCTCGTCTTTCAGATATAATAAATACAAAAAGCAGGAAAAGACGACATTAAAATCATAGCCAGAGAATATATAGAACAGATAACTAAGGGTAGCTTGAAAGTATACACTGACGGATCTAAGATAGAAAATGAAGAACTTAGAATAGGAATACACAAACCAGCCTGGAAGCTGATGAAAAGTTTTAGTTTAACTGAAAACGCATCAATATTCACAGCAGAAATGGTGGCAATAGCAAAAGCACTTGAAATAATTACTGAAAAGCCCCCCAAAAAGCTAACAATCTTAACTGACTCACTGTCAGCTCTTCAAGCACTAAGAAACCCACATGAATGTAGCCGACCAGACATAGCAGAAGAAGTGTTGCAACTTAGTTCACACCTAAATAATAGGGGCTGCTCAGTATTATTAGGATGGATACCCTCTCACGTGGGAATAGAAGGAAACGAGGTGGCCGACAGGGAAGCAAAACAGGAAGAATCAGCCCAAACCACATAAACTCAGGGTTAAGCACAATAGAGATCAAAAGTATAATTAGAAATATTATAACAAAGGAATGGAAAGAAAACTGGAAAGAAAACTGGAAAGAGAGCCAGACAGGCAGACACGCCTATAAATTGCTAAAAGATCCAACCCGGACATGTAATACACTATATGGAATGATGAATACTATATACCCAAATTATAACCCACACGGGGTTGAACCGGATATCCCTTGCACACAAAAAACACAAGTTTTCAAGTGCGGGGTTCAAAAACCAAACCAATTGTATTCCCAAACTTACGCATAGCACTTAAAATTCTGCTAATCATTTCTACTTCACTAACCAGTTTTGAGCGTTCTTTTAGTAAACTAAAGCTAATTTGTCTTTGTTAAAAACAAAAAACGCCGGTTACGTCGAATTCTGATAACTAGAAATTTCCGTGACCGGACAGTTGGCCGGCAGACGCTGGAGTTGGGTTGGCCACGTCCTCAGAATGGACCCTGATACCATCACAAGAACAGCTATGCTATGGACCCCCGAGGGAAAGCGAAAGAGAGGCCGACCAAAAACAACTTGGCGGAGAACTATGGAAGCCGAGATGCAAAGAATGAACCAGAGTTGGGGCACTGTACGAAGGATGCCGCCGACCGAGCAAAGTGGAATCAATTTGTTGCTGCCCTACAAGATGCCACCAGGCGTGATGGCCAGTGACTGCTTTGACGGTTGGCGGCTATGGATCAAAGAAAAAGAAGAGGACAGTTGGCCGACGGACACTTGGTCGCCGGACATTTCAGCGACGGACATTTCAGCGACGGACATTTCACCGAATAGACATTTCACCGAATAGACATTTCACCGACAGACATTTGGCCGAATGGACATATGACCTTTTTCAAATGTGTTTGTTATTTTCAGTCTTAATTTTATGTTATTTGTTTTTATTATTATATTTATTTTTTATGTCTATTTCTTCCTTTTAATTTTGTTTCTTTGTTAATTTTTTTAAAAATTAATTCTTTGCAATGTAATTGCTTTCAAGTAAACAAACCTTAAAACTCACAAAAGTATAACACAACATCATTGCAAGTTATAAAAATCTTTATTGCATAACTACAAAAAAGATTTAAAGATTTTAGGCTATTGCTCTCAAGAAATCAATTCTGGGATACTCGTGAAATCACAGACTTCCATCTTGTATTTAATATCTGCTTCTTCTTTTTCGGTGTCTTCAATATCATTCCTGAGACTACCTGCTCAACTCCCAGTCCCACTGCCATTTTCTTAGTTTGGAGACGAGACGAGAAATGGTAGGGTAGGTGATTGCCAATCTCTGTTCAGACCCTCTGTGCCATCCTTCAAGAGAGTTTGTTGTCCGTGGAAGGCCTTATGTCATTCTGTCCAGTATGTTCCATAGCCTGATTTCTAATGTTGGTCATCATCATCTTCCACGCTGTACAACACCAATTCATGTCGCGTCAAAGTAGGCAATAAACTCAGATAGAAGTTCATCATCATCTAAGATTAAATTCATATATTATATTATACATGCTAGCATATGTCCATTTATTTGAGGAGATGTCTTCGCCTGTAGGAAAACAACTTTTCCACGATCGTTCACTTTTGTTGAACGACGGTCACTAATGACGTAACGTACTACGTGTTTTGGTGTTTAACTATTAATCATCTGGGCCTTCCGATTTTGTTCACTGGTGGGGTGTGGTCGTATTTTTTCGAGCTCCAGGTTTATGGAGAGTGTTTAATAATATATTGTGGCATTAATATATTTGCGAGGGCCGCCACCTATTCAAGGATATAAGAAATGGTTTCCGAGCTTAATGAGAAGTCTCGCGCCATGGTTTTTTTCCATAAGGAGTAATCTCACATTTTGAAGCAACTATTATTGTCTGCCATAAGTGACTTCTGCCACATTACTTGGGTATCGCGGATGTCGCCCGAACCTCTTAGTATAACGGCCAGAATTAATGGAAATTGTGAGAAGTATTATATTAATTGGCTATTGCCATTATCATGAACCTGTTTAACGTTTTTTTTAAGCCTGCTATCGACAGACCGAGTTTTTGCTACGACCAGTATCCTATGCCATGTACTTTGATGTCCTGATGGACTTAATGTGTTGCGAAGAAGATTGTGCGTGTAATAAACTTTAATCATGTTCCGTGGACCTGTTCACCTACCGGCTTATGTTGTTTTCCATGCCAGTAAATGTCCTGTGTGAAAACTCACAATCATTTATATACACAGCATGATGTGCTCTGCATTCCAGTCGTAACACCCTATTTTGGTGGCCAGTATGTTCTGGAGAGAATTTTCTTCAGGACATTTTGATTTCTAATAAGACCAGTACACCATTTCTAGTCTTCACCGGGTGGTCTTCATTTGCATAACATTTTGTTGGACTGCGCATGTCTGCCGGTCAAGAATCTTCAAGATTTCGCCATTGTTGCTGTACCATTCTCGCGTTGATATCCTGTTTCGAGTCAGATTGGTGAACTTAATGTTGATATAACGGATAGTACAAACTTACCTAATCATACTAAACCCATTACATCTGTTAAAGAAGGTTTAGCAGTACCTTATGAGCAGTCTTCTACGACATGCTCCAAACCGACAGGCTCTACTGCCGATAATCATCATTCTCAGCACATGCAGTGTAATGCACTTTTTAAGCCATTCACGACGTGCAGACGGAAAAGTAATCACCATATCTCTTCTTCCACTGCGAGGACGCATTCTCCTAGCGCACGGTTTTGTGCTAATAACGCGAATGTCGTGGGTTCGACCCCCACATATGGTGGTATCAATACACGCTCACGCACCGTATTAGTGCGCAACCTACCACCTCATATTCCATGGCATGCAGTAGCTGAGTTTTTTCATTTCACTGCATGCCTACTAAAGCCATCCCAGGTTCATCAAATGTTCTTGCCGACGTCCTATCGAGATGTCCACAGTCAGAACCTGTACTCGACTTTTTTACTTGATTTTGCTCACTGCACATTTATGTATTTGTGTGATTATCCACTAGTAGTCAATTTGACAGTATCTACGAATATTAGATATGTTAACTTGATACCCAGATTACGTATATTGACACCAGCTAATTCTCAAGTGTTCCACAAGGGATTTTGACATTCATAGGATTCGTAGTAACTTAGTATTCCTATTCAACATTATTAATATTGGAAAGCTTTTTCATCCTTATACACGAAGATTTCGAACAGTTTGAACATTGTTATTATTCCAAACACATACTATTTGTAGCGTGCCTTCATTAAGATAACACTTACTTATAAAGACTCAGCTCGTCAGAGCTTATTTAATTTACACAAGATAATTGTGTTAATTTCGGATAATTGCTTGAGTTTGTTTTTTTTCTCTTCATCTTTGCCATTGTAGTTTTTGTTTTTCTCGCCTTCAACTTTCTTCACACACACTTATGTAATTGTATGTAACATTGTTTCTTTTTGCCCGATTTTCTATTAATTATTATTATGCTATTCGCGCGTCACTATGGTTTCATGCTTGTTCATGTTCCTTATTTATGTCACATGGATATTTGTGATTTTATTTGTTTTTTGTTCATTTTATTTAATTTTATTCTTTATGGTTTTTGAAGATTTTTGCTCATTTTCAGGGACATAACCCTTAATTTCCTTATATGCATTTTCTGATCTCGGTTTGTTCCCTTTAGGTCAAATATTTTCTTGATATGAATTGTTTTTCTCTCATTTGGTTCCATTGTTAATTCACATTGCACATACATGTATGCATATGACTTCTTTACCTGATTGACTTATGACTGTCTATGACTCTTTTACTTCATTGACGTATGACGGCATATGACTGACGACAATCTGTCTGGCATGTTACTTATATTGGTACATTATATGCAGACTGACTGTGATTAAGATAATTTTCGATGCGGCTTAATAATTAGAGATGTAATTAATTTTGGCGCTATTTCCGGATGGGAAATATTTGAATTGGAAAAAAAAAATAATAATTTTTTTTTTTTTTTCACAGCGGAGGGGTTGATGTTAAAGATAAAATTCATATATTATATTATGTTACTACATGCTAGCATATGGCCATTTATTTGAGATGTGTTCACCTTTAGGAAAACAACTTTTCCACGATCGTTCACTTTTGTTGAACGACGGTCACTAATGACGTAACGTATCACGTGTTTTAACTTTTAATCATCTGGTCTTTTTCGATTTTGTTCACTGGACGGGTGTGGTCGTATATTTTCGAGCTCCAGGTTTGCGGAGAGTGTTTAATAATATATTGTGGCATTAATATATTTGCGAGGGCCGCAACCTATTCAATGAAATAAGAAATGGTTTCCGAGCTTAATGAGAAGTCTCGCGCCATGGTTTTTTCAATAAGGAATAATCTCACATTTTGAAGCTACTATTATTGTCTGCCATAAGTGACTTCTGCCACATTACTTGGGTATCGCCCGAACCTCTGGGTACAACGGCCAGAATTAATGGAAATTGTGAGAAGTATTATATTAATTGGCTATTGCCATTATTCATGAACCTGCCCAGTGTTTTTTTAAGCCTGCTATCGACAGACCAGGTTTTTTTACTACGACCAGTATCCTATACCATGTACCTTGATGTTCTGATGGACTTAATGTTTTGCCAAGAAGATTGTGTGTGTAATAAACATTAACCATGTTTCGTGGACCTGTTCACCTACCGGCTTATGTTGTTTTCCGTGCCAGTAAATGTCCTGTGTGAAAACCCACAATCATTCGCGTACACAGCATGATGTGCTCTGCATTCCAGTCGTAACACCTGTATTTGTCTTCACAAGCTCTGCCCAAAATGGAAAAAACCCCGCCCATAAATAAATGTATGTGTTTGGGAAACATAGCCAAAAATTAAATATTTACTCAACACAATAATGGTGGCGGGGCAGATATTTCTCAGGGGAAATTTCCTACATGGCGGGAGAATAATGATCGGGGACTTTAATAAAAATTACCTACGTGTATATTTTGGCCAATTGCCTGTTCGGCCATTTTTACCTGTCAGCTCTATGCAATTCGGCCATATGTCCATTCGGATAAATGTTCGTTCGGCCAAATGTCTTTTGGTTTAATTGTCACCGGATGGCCTACTACTGATACCATAGCACCATTCGTGCTAATTGTTATCAGTTAGATTAGGAAGAATAGTTACGATGTTTTATTGAAATAGACTCAAGATACGCGGTTATCAGATTGAGACTGAAACTAGGTTAAATAGCGACTCAACGCTAATTTTTGGCGGCAGTTGCTCAGCAACCGATGACGTAAATCGGAATAGCCGAGACACCCCATCGGTGGGCATGTGAGATCCAATGAAATAAATAAAGAATTATTAGACTGTCCAACCAGAAGGCTGGAAAAAGCACGCACCACTTTTGCGAAGGAAAACCTCGAGATCAGAAATCAGTTGATCCCCAAAAGCCAGTCTGTACGGACGTATAACTGCTGGTCTTGAAGTTTTCAAGATATCAACTCTGTAAAGCAGATAGCTTTCTTTTAATATGTTGGAAATTCTTACGTTTCAGTAAGTACAGCTTCGAGTGACTTGTTTCATTTTTCAGAAATAAAATCTAGTTAGGCCAGAAATGCCTAACTGTACAGATAGCGAGCTGAACTTATAAGGGATGAAGCGGAGTACGTAAATGTCAGATTTAGCTACAAATCAATAAGAAAAGATAGAGGTTCTACTGTCAAAATAATTACCCCAACTTGGATAGGTTGCAAGGAGAAGATAGCCAATAAATAACCTGTACCAAGACACATTTTTATGAGGATTGTTTTAAGAAAATGTATGCATATGACTTTGCTTACTATGGATTTGTAAAGTGAATAAAATTGTTTTATTGGATCCAGAGGACTTGCTTAATTACCTCAAGTTGAAGAGTTTTACATTATATATGGAACAAATAGTATGCTAATAATTGTCACACAACACAAAACATCACAGAGGAATTCTGGAACAAACCTGGGTTACAATTATCTTCAAGAATTAAGACCTCTGGCAGTATACCAGTTATTCCTGACTTGAGTGATACAATAAGCATTTACACACCCCACACGGTCACACTTTTGGCTATACAGTGCCGTGAAGTTTCTATGATCCACACGGTCACATAATGTCCGTTCGGCCACGTCTTTCGGTGAAATGTCCCGGCCAAACGCCCGTCGGTCAAGTGATCGGGAGCCAGAATTTTTGGATAATTCGGAGTAATTTTTCTGTCCCAACCCAATTTTGGACTCACATAAGTACTGTCTTCATCGCCTAAGTTACAGTACTACGTGGCCACACAATTTTTTTTTTAATGTGAACAGGCGATAACAGGTTAATAAACGTCAGGAGTTTCCATCACTAGATTACAACACCAACATTAATTAAACCAGCAAGCACGTAATCGCCATGCCCACTGAGCGAACACTGGTTTACTTTGGTTTGCGAGAAAAGGTCCTGCGTTAATTTCTAGGACTACTCGTTTGAGATCTGAAGTTAAAGAAAGAGTGAAATCCGAGGCGTGTGAAAAGTAAGCAATAAACATAAATCAGTTTTGACAGGCACTCGTTAAAAAAGAAGGACGGAAAACTTTAGGCAACAGGAAAGTCCCTAGATCAGGGTGGTAACTTTTACATCGGCTTACTTGTCCTGTAATAACTATTGCTACCCCCAATTATAACCAAACTTTCAGGTTGAACAGGGTATTACAGCAGCATAGTAGACGAAAACAACAACAACAACATTTGTAGGAAGCGCTAACAGAGCACGCAAAAATACTAAGCCAAAACGCGATTCGACGTTTTTACACTAGCAATTAACTTGACACTACATTTTAGTCTTCGTTAAATTGCTTTTGAAAGCTTTTCAAGATGAAGAAATGAAAATCTAAAATCAAAACACCTGGTTTTGAATGGTTACAACGAAAATGTCTATCTTTGAGAAAAATTCGGAAAAGCAGAAATACTTTAAATGGCTCCAGTGACTTCTACTTGTCCGGACTTCATTGTATATGACTCACTTCAAAATGATATGCATCAGATTTTTTTTTTTTTTTTTTTTTTTATTAATGAAGATAAACAGAAATCCCGTTTAACCTCTGATGGGTTATAATTAGGATATATATTGTTTTCAATTCCAAATAATATGAACAACTGCCGACATGAGAAAGTGGCATCACATTTGAAAATAGGGATACTACAATTGTGCTTAGGCCTATACGTTAAATAATAAAATAAAAAAACAAACAAACAAAATCAAGAAGAAACTATGAACAAGAATAATATTAAAGTGGAGGGGTGTAAAGGCCTGGTGGTTCTAGTTATATAACGGACTTTACCAGATATTTAATTGACTTTCATCTGTTTAAAGTCACATGCATTGTAAGAACAGCATCAGACCTTCACATTCCCAGCCACTATATATTAACATGTGTTCGTGTTAAATATTGTTTGACTATATTATGCAGTTCCCTAGGTCTGTCTATTCTCAACACCTCCTCTATATTTATAGGTAAGTTGGATGCCTGCAAATAATCCAATATTGGTATTCTCATTTGGTCATACCTCTTACACTTTAACAAGAAATGTTCTATATTATTGTCTTGAAGACATCCTGCACAGAAGACAAATGAATCGATAAAGTGGCTCAGTGGACAGGAAACAACTTCGACTATGGTTGTCCTGCCCCCTTTCCATGTGCCATGTCCGTTGTCGTTTCTGTAGCACTTTTACATGAATGAGGTAGCTAGCCCCAATTAACTCATCCCCCCGCCCCCTCAATCGTTAACGGCATCAGCCACGTGACTTTGTGACGTTACTAAAAATGTATATTGGACTACTTTTTCCTGGCTTTGTCCAGATTTGTGGGTTTGTTGACATTTATACTTAAAATATATATATATATATATATATATATATATATATATATATATATATATATATATATATATATATATATATATATATATATATATATATATATATATATATATATACAGTATAGTATCAAAAATAGGGGTAGTTGAATTCTACATAATTATTAAATGCTAAATTTTATTGTCTAGAAAGATGTGCTAGGCGTTACATTTCAAAAGAATAGCCTTTTGCCTTTCTAATTCATTTGAGTGTTGATTTTTTTTTTTTTTTGAGACTACAAAATAATCTGGGATACAGGCTGCAGTATAAACCGTTTTTAAAATACCACTGTATTTCTTTTAAGCATAGCTAAACATGTTCTGCTTGATGTATAAAAATTCGTTTAATAATGTCGTCCAACTTGTACTGATTCTTCAATCAGCAGTTATATAACTCGCTACAGATAATACAGTACTACTCCACAATACGATGGTAATTCTTCATAGTTACAAAATATAGTTCTATTAACGTCTTCGCATTAGGTCTAGGTAAAATTAGTCGTACATTTCTGAATGTTGTCTATTTCATTAGTTATTTTGGGTTTCGTTTATGTATATATATATATATTTTTTAACATTTACCTTGGTCAATATTTGTTAAAATAATTTTTAATCCCCATAACAGCGCATGAATACTAGGACCGCACAGAAAACTAAAAATATCGGAGTAATTTCCACGGCCTAAAATAGAACAGCCCGAGTTACATCGTCCTACCTCCATTTTACTGGACAGTAAAAATAGATAATTTTGGATATTTTTATTCATCTCGTGGTTTTGTTTTTGGTAAGAACACTCGACGTTTACCTCCTTTAATTAATTTATTAATATAATGAGAAACTATATACACATATTTAGAATATACGTTTTTACTGGGACTGGAATCGGCTGTAATACTTGCCGGATCTTAAGTGACAGGCTGAAGTGTCTGTGGAATGTCTTCCTCTCAGGGATGGAAACGCCTTGGAGATTTCCCGTAGTGAAAGGAGGGCGGCTTATGTCCTAACTCGTGAAATTTATTCTATTTTAAATCATGAATCAGAAGTACGAGCTAATTTTAAACGGCCTACTCATATTCGACAATAATAAACATTTACATCTTGTGCTTTCACTTCTGTAGCCTAGTCGTCTCAGATTTGCTCAGTGTTCCATGTATGAAAATGAGCGAAAACCTAATTCTACGACCACAAGTTGTTTTTTTTCTAACTGTGCAACTTTTATCAGAACTTATCAAATCACGCTGGCGTTTACTAACTTTACTAAGAAATTATGCTTTCAAGTAGATGGGAGGAGGAGATTCACAGATACAAATCTTGTATTAGAAGACGGCTGAAAATGTCTTCATTAAATGCCATTCCGGATGGTGTAGGCAATTATGTAGGCTATCTCCTTTCCCCAGTTTCTTGCATCGATGTTCTTATTAACTTCTTTCCATGCTACATTGTTAAACTGTCCAGTATTATCTCACTTTTTCGTCTTTTATCTCGTTTTCCATTAATCTTTCCTGTTATCTTAATATATTCCAGTTTTGTTCATCTCATAACGTGACCAAAGAATGTGGATTGCTTCCTTCCTTATAATGTGAGTAGTAAGCTTCCTAAGTGTGCTTGCCTCTGTTACGACACCTTTATTAATCTGTTGATGGCATTCTTAACGTTCTTCTGTAAGACTACATCCTTGAGGCCTTAATCAGAGACTTGCTTGTTTATTGACCGTCCATGACTCACTTCTAAATAGCAAGAGCAGCTCTTTGACATACTGAAGGACGCTTCTTACTTCCATGGACAAAAGTTTCTTGCATAAAATACTTTTCATTTTGTGGAATGCTGTCAGATCAGATTTATTAATTTTTTTAAATATAGTAACAATATATCCCGTTCAACCTCTGATGGGTTATAATTGAATATATAGTGTTGCTAATTCAAGAAAATAACTTTGATTGCCGATAGCTGATCATGGCATCATTTCACCTTTCCAATTAGTGTAAATAGAGTAAATTAGAAGTGTGAAATTTTGTGGATGCTCAGTACTGTTCTTCACCTATGAGATGCATCACCCAGCCGATTAACATCGCTGTGAAGGAAAATTGAGATAACCAACTTTATGATGTCACTGCTCGTTATCTTGTAGACCGATACACATGTCTACAAGATAACCAACTTTATGATGTCACTGCTCGTTATCTTGTAGACCGATACACATGTCTACAAGATAACCAACTTTATGATGTCACTGCTCGTTATCTTGTAGACCGATACACATGTCTACAAGATAACCAACTTTATGATGTCACTGCTCATTATCTTGTAGACCGATACACATGTCTACAAGATAACCAACTTTATGATGTCACTGCTCGTTATCTTGTAGACCGATACACATGTCTACAAGATAACCAACTTTATGATGTCACTGCTCGTTATCTTGTAGACCGATACACATGTCTACTACTACTTAGTCATTCCTCTTCTGCCCTGAGGTTCAGAGAGAACACCATACTGTCCTGTCGGCAGTCTTCCTCCTGGCCTGGTTCCATAATTCGTGCCAGTTCATCGCCTTCAAGATCAGTCTGGTTTTTTTCTCCATTGATTTTTGTAATCTGGCCTGTTGTGCCTTTGCAAGGTGGGCTGCCTCTTTACGGCCTCCATGCATGTCACCCTTCTCCTTTTTCAGTTGGGCTTGGGAGCGGCCTATGCGGGGATTCGATACACATATCATGAAGATTTAAGTTGTTATATGGCAGAGCTAAAAAACACAATCATGAGGTTAAATATTTTTTACAATCGTCTACAACGTCCACATGCCACTTGGTTAAAAAATCTGGCGCATAGGTTTTTTAAATAGGCCTACAGCTAGTGCTCTGTATGTCACATCTTTTTATTGTTTTAACTCTTACATATGGTATATTCATTCTTTTTATTGTTTGAATGCGTCTTGTCTGAATGGCTGTGATTTTTTATTTTTTTTTTCGTATGCCCGCTAATACTCGAGGCGAAATCTCTGGTTATTATTAATGTCTAACCTGACATTGATTTTACTTGAGTATCCCTTTTTTTCTTGTACAGAGACAGGTGTCCCTCGCTATTCAGGCAGATACTCGCCGATTTCGGAGTTACCCATTAGAGCTGGGTCGGCTGTGATAATATGTTACCTTCTGCAAAGTTGGTGAATTCTTTTGAGTCTGAGTGTGTCTGTAGTTGTACCATGCCTTTCCCATGTGGCACAAGTGCAAGTTCTTTTGCATTCTTGTTTATCACAAGTTTGCCTTAAGGCGTGTATATTTGTTCTTATCTCTTCCTCTTGTTGCTACCAGCTCCAGCTTTTCCTCTTTCACCTGATGATTAATTTGAAAGCCCTTACAGTTTCCTCTCACATTTGGTGATATGCTGAGTCTTTTAAAAACTCAGTCATTATCACAAGTATGCATGGGCTTTAAAGAGATGTATTGGTCCTTATAGCTACTCATGTTGTAGGGCCACTGAACTTGAATAATGTCATAATTGGTTTTTTACTTGGCCTACCACTCACTCCCTTTTCTTGTAGTCTTGGGCCAAGTCGGAACAGGTTGGGCTAGATGAAGAATCAAATTGTTCATCTGTGTTTATTATGAGCTGTTCATTTATGTTTATTAGGAATTATTCATCTCCAATTGTTATGAATTGTTTATCTCTGTTCATTGTAAACTGTACAATTTGAAATGTTAGTCCTGCCAGCAGATTTTTAACCTTTTTGAAAATGAAAAACAAGAGTTCATTCTTTTGTTCACTCATTCATTTATTTATTATTATTTTGTTTAAACTTTAGGCTCCCGTGTGATATCACATAAGACAGCAGGACGAGAGATTTATAACTTGCTCATATCAGTTCATTTATAATTTATCTTTCAGTTCCCATTGTGACAAAACAGAAGAGGATGGGAAGAAAAAAGATTCCAGTGAGAATATGGATAAATAAATGTTTGTGCAATGGTACCAGAATTTCTGTAGGGCCTCATGCATTAAAACTGCTGTACTCTTCAAATGTTTCTTGGAAATTTACCAAGAGAAAACTGGACTGATCTTAAAGGTGAAGACCTGGCACAAATTAAGGACAATGATTTATGGATCATGGAATTGTAGAAGCATTAACAGGAAAGAGGAGGAGCTAGTGGAGGAGATGAGAAAAACAAAATTGGAAATCCTGACTCTGACGGGGAAAAAGGGCAAGGAGTTGTGGACCTCAATGGCAACATTCTGCTCTACAGTGTTCCCACAAGCGTGAGAGATAAAAGGGGTGTGGGTTGTATTGTGGCTAAAAGGATGGAACTTTGTCTTAGAGCAAATTATAGTGCTAAATTTAAAAGAAAGAGAAACCATAGTCAACCTTGTCATTGTGTATAAGCCAAACGAAGATGAGCGATCAGAGGTCAAAGAGGAATTCTTTGAGTTGCTTCAAAAGACAGTGGACGACTGCCTGTATGGGTTTATCCTTCTTGGGGATTTCAATGCCAGAGTTGGCAATGACCATGTGTTGAGCTGCTTTATATTGTTGAGAGCTGTTGCTAATACTATTGGTGGTATGTCTATCTTGTTGGTAGATATGTATATTGTTGTCAATCGTGCAAATTCTGCGAATGTATTAACTTGATGCAACAAGATGCAAGCTCAACGTAGGCACATCAACAAGTGCCAAAACTGTGATAGTCCAAACTCGTTAATTGAAAGTTCGTACATTATTTATTGACATCACATCATACAGGACGAAACACTCAACGTTGACGGTTAATAGATAGTTGAACATGATGATTATGGACGCATGTCCTCAATAATAATTCAAATAAATAGTCTCAGGAGAATCCTCCAGCAAATTCTGACTAGGTCTCCGAGTACATACATCTATAGTCATAAAGGTCATGAAGTAGTCAGTACAAGGTTATTTGACCACGGTTGACCTTTTCTCAAGGACAAGAGATTCTCATTATACTTGGTAGTATCTAAGATCCCGATCTCAAGAAGTCCTCATCAATAAAACATATTATAACGTAGGTGCAGGTTCCTACTAAATACTTTTTTGCATGCAAAGTTACTAAGGCATAGATACTTGAATTACCTCTTGTATTAGCCGTGACTGACCCCAACGGCTTCCTAATATTATATGGTTAACGTAGATCCACGGTATTACCGCCGATCCCCTTGATAGACATATTACTGGTATACAAAAATTATATCTTCAGCTGTGAATCCATTTCGGTACAGGCTAGTCACCTGTTATCGACTAGATACTCACGCCTGTGAAGAAACGATCATTTTTATCACAATGAGTATATAGTTGGCTCTTCCAACGATTCAGCACTTACGTGGATGACCACCGGCTACAACTGCTAATCCGCAGGACCGGGTCTCAATAGAAATTACTTTACCCAAAACACGGGTCTCGAACTCCCAAAGCTTCGTCATTGGAACTTGGGATTCTTGCTTCTCAAAGCCATTCATGACGTCAACTGACTGTCTAGATACACGTGCGGTCTGCATAACCCCTATACGCCTTAGTGCACAACCGTGCGCTAAAGAAATCAAACTCACCAATAAGACTTACTCTCATGTAAGTCGGTGCGCAAAGTTATTACAGAGGTAGGGCAACATATTAACAATATGATACTACCTTCATCTGTAAAGGAGTGTAGAGGTCTACTAAAAAGGGCTCTACAGATTCCTTACCAATCCCCCCAAAAAAATTAATTATATTAATTTTTTTCTTTAATACCTACACTAGAGGTGATTCAAGTTTACATATTATCATTTTACAAATATATCATGATAAAAATAATCAAATATGAAATTCCAATCAACTCAAATGAACAAAAGGTATGCATAAAAGCATACATCCACAATTGACCACCTTTGGTACAATGTGGTAAATGAAATAAAATAACATATTTAGAAATATTGAATTAATACAAATGTAAACGCAAATGAAAAGAAATGATGAGAAACCAATGAATAAACAGAAAAGTGATGGATATGCATTTAAAATGACAAGTGAAAAAATGAATAAAAATGAAAGAATACAATTTAAACACGTATAAGAGCAACGCACTTAACTGTGTCTCTAAGTTATTTTGTGGTACTAATTAAATTACCAGTCTTAAATTAATGTGCTTAAATACCAATATTAATAAATCTACTTAAATATTGTATAGTTAATTACACCAATCATTATGTTACCTAACTAAGTATCTAAGTTTAATAATCTAATTAATTCGTTTATTTCACTTTAATAGTGTTATTAGTTCCTTAAATAACGAAAGTTCCATATTCCTGTTAGTGAACAGTTTATAATATAACAAGTTCAGTACCACGAAGAAAATCCAAGTGTTCGAAATGTTATTTCTGTGAGAAAATATAATACGTTTCCAATGTTATTTTCCCTTCAATGTCATGATTAAGTGACTTTTATTTTCACAAAGATAGTCATATAACTTAACGTTCCATGTTATTTTGATACATAAGCATTGTAGATTTCGCTTGACTGAAGGTTAATGACTCTTATAATCGAGGTATCACACGTAAAAAGTTACCCTCGATGAACTGTCAGTGTCCAAGTTCAGTTGTATTTAGTGCGTAGCTGTTAACTCGATTCATTCGGACATCTTGACAAGATGTCAGCAAGAACATTCTGTGTGCCAGGTATGGATCGAATCGTGAAATTAAATGGTTGTAACGCGATCGCATACCTGGTAGATTTGGCAGATTTCACGTCTTTTGTGTTGAGTGCAGTAAGAGCTTTTTGGTCTGATTCCACAATAAAGTGTGATCCAAGCAAATATCTTTGAAGTTTATTTATTGACCATACAAGACCGAGAAGTTCTTTATCTAAAACTGAATAGTTCTGTTCAGTTGGAGTTAACTTCCGTGACATATAGAGAACGGGATGCAAGGTACCATTATATTCTTGTAGTAAGACACTTCCCACGCCGTAATTAGAAGCATCGCTGCGTAATACAAATGGCAAATTCTTGTTAGGTAACCTTAAAACAGGATGATTAGAAAAAAATTTCTTTATGATATCCAACGCGATTTGATGTTCGTTAGACCACCGAATCACGTTAGCTGCACCTTTCCTAAGTAATGAAGAGAAAGGAGCAGTAATGGACGAAAGATGTGGTATGAATTTCCCATAGTATTGTACTAGTCCTAATAGAGATCGCACTTGTTTCTTTGTTTTAGGTGTGGAGATGTTAAGGATTTTGGAAACATTACTGTCCTCTGTGTATAACATACTGCGACCAATACGGTGTCCCAAAAAAGAAATCTCGTGGAAACCCACAAATGCCTTTGATGGCTTAGCAGTTAAATTATGATTTTGTAACGTTGACAGTAATGAATTTAATCCTTCTAAATGTTCTTCCCATGAGTCACTGAAAAGACAAATGTCGTCTATGTATGCAATGACGTTGGGATGATGAGATAAGATCCGACGCATCATGCGTACGAACGTGGCAGGAGCGTTAACTAAACCGAAAGGCATAAAATTCCAATGGAATAGGCCCCGGGGCGTCGAGAA
The DNA here is from genome assembly GCA_024509875.1 of Oreohelix idahoensis. NCBI lineage: Eukaryota > Metazoa > Mollusca > Gastropoda > Stylommatophora > Oreohelicidae > Oreohelix > Oreohelix idahoensis. The sequence goes on from JAMPIV010011574.1 coordinate 94,658, forward strand.
AGCAGTTAGTGGTTTTGCCCTTTCTGTCAATGGTACTTGCCAACATATTCTTAAATAATTGGATGAACAGAGTGGTCTTCATCACCCGTGATGGACGAACAACTTGCCAATAGCCTTTTGACAGATCAAACTTAGAGAATAAAGTAGAATGAGATAATTTTACTAATAAATCTTCTAAAAGTGGCAAAGGTTCAGCGTCAAATTGTGTGACTTTATTTAATTTTCTGTAGTCTACACATAGGCGAATGTTATTATCTTTCTTTCTAATTATCACCATAGATGAAGCATATGGTGACAACGAAGGTTCAATTATGTTTAATCGAAGCATCTCATCTAATTCCTTTTCGACCTTATCTCTAAAGTGCAAAGGTATGGGATATGGACGAATACGGATAGGTGTTTCATCAGTTAGGAGAATATCATGCTGAATAGCTGATGTATGACCTGGAATGTCAGTGAGAACCTTATCATACATTTAAAGTAGTGATGAAACTTGTCGTTGATCAGTCGAAAGAGAAGAAGAAATAGTGACATCATTCCAGTTTTCCGTGGAATGAAGAGGTACCACTGGTATGGGCAATTGTACATCTTGAAAAGAAGATTCTTCTTCTTGAATAACTGACAAATTAGTATAGTTGTGAATATGAGGAGTAGGATCATCAGTCGCTTGAAATACTGATTGTAAATAATCAGGACGTGAATAATACTCTTTCAACATGTTAATGTGAAAGGTTTTGTGTTTTCCGTTAATATCTACGATGTAGTCGACATCGGATATTCTTGAGATGATCCTAAATGGACCTCTCCATGTGATAAGTAGACGATTATTATGTGAAGGCAGTAAAACAAAAGCCTCGTCACCAGGAATAAGCTGGCGAAGACGTCTATACCGATTTGCAAATAGACGAGCTTTTTCCTTAGACTCTTCGGATGATGCAGTAGCTAACCTACAGGCATCTATTATTCTCTTTCTTAAAGAGATGACATATTCATATGATTATTGAGTTTCCTCAGGTATGTTATCTTCAACCAATAAATCATGGATTAAAGACATAGGACCGCGTGGTTGTATGCCAAAAACCAACTGGAAGGGGGGAAACCCTGTTGCTTGGTTTTGCACTTTGCGATACGCGAAGAGAGCAGCGGGTAGGACCCTGTCCCACTCCTGAGGGTGATCTTGAGTCATCTTACCCAACAACTGCTTAAGTGTCCTATTCTGTCTCTCAATTAATCCATTCGACATCGCATGGTATATAGAACTGAGAGATCTATCTATACCCAATGTCTTCATGACCTGTGACATGGATTCGGAAATAAATTGGACACCATGATCTGATAGGATCTTACACGGAAAACCAATGCGTGAAAAGATCAGCATTAAAGCTTCTGCAACACTGGCAGATGAGGTGTTTTTAAGAGGTATGGCCTCAGGCCAACGCGTACACATATCGATACAGGTGAGAATATGTGTATGTCCTCTTGCAGATGGCAATATAGGACCAATGATGTCTATTGCCATTTTATCAAATGGTCTAATAGGTATGTCCGCAGCTTGGATAGGAGCATCATGATACGGACCCCTTACTTTAACTTCCTGACATGTTACGCAGGAACGACAATAGAGATTAACATCCCTATGAACGCCAGGCCAATAGAATACGGATAGCACTCTAGATTTTGTTCGGGAAAAACCCATGTGACCTGCGCATTGTGAATCATGAGCATGTCGTAATATTCTGGGTCTCATAGCAGACGGGACCAGAATTTGTGAACGCACCAATGAATCTGTTTCTTTTAGTAATCTAACTAAAATACCTTTTTTTAGAGCAAATTGGTGTCTAGACTTTGCAATTTTGTTGTTATTATTACTCTTAGTTGCTAATTGAAAAAATCTCTGCAAAGAATTATCATTCTTTTGTAGATTAGCAAACAGCTCCCTTGAAATAGGAGAATCATCATCATTACTATTATGAACCGTAGGTTCAGAAGTTGATTCACGCGACAATTCAGTAGCTTGCGCTCTGGTAACAACTGCATTTGCAGCATGAATGTGTCGCTTTTCCCAGTTATTAATTTGCTCTGGTGTACACTCTTTTATACCGTGTATACAACCAAGTATTACATCGCTAACTGGATTCTGCAGAAGACAGGCATGTATCTTCCCTGAAAAGAAAGGTGTATGTAAGTTAATGATGGCTGTAGGGAACGTTTCCACAGTACCCCCAAATGTGACACACTTGACCACGTTGCCTGTGGCCAAGGAGGGGTCGATCAGAGAGTTCCGCACTCCCACCGTGCTGCAGCCTGAGTCAAACAAGACAGAGCAAGGAATAGAGTTGACGTATCCTCTGTCAAATTTTAAACACCCTTTCCCTTGGTGAATTGATGCAGAAGTAGCTGTACAAACTACGGGTAGACTTGGTAAAGTGTGCCCGCATCGCAGCATCGTGATCGCCTTGGGCTGGAATAGCGTTGAGCATTCTTGACATGTCTTTACCTGTTCTAAATCGATACAAGACATAGCGTTATGTTGATTAACATTAGTATCATTACCTATGTTAGTTTGTGCTTCAATTGAAGCAACATTTGAATGTTGTCGTGGTCTGCTCGACGATCTATCTTCGTCGCGATCGAACCTGATTATTGTCATTAAAATTGCTATAATTACTGTTTCTGCTATCATTAAAATTTGGCTGAGTCCGCCGATGAAACTTTTCACTGTTGTGATGTTGGCGAAATGACCTATCCATAAATCTATTTCTATTTTCTGGATGATATGATTGAGATCTCCAATGTTGTTTATTATTATTACCTTGATTATATTTAGGATTGTTGTTACTAAAATCTGGAGATCTGTGAGCATGACCCCATGATACATTAAATGGAGCAGAATGTGAGTATTGTTTCCCCTTATGAAAATGACCAAAGTTAAAATTATTATTACTTCCCCTTTCAAAATTTCTATCGCTACTTATTGAACGATTTCTAGGGAAATTGTTTTGTTGCATGGCGAAAGCAACGGGTAAATCGTCCTTAAGTTGTGCATTGCTGACATCCATGTTAGGATGAGCTGTGCAGAAATTTTTACAATGATCTGACATTTCTTTTATATTATCTGGTTTACGTTCATGTAGGAACGCAAGAAATGCAGGACTTACTGATGATAAGACTTTATCGCGAAGTAATAAGTCAAAAATACCCTCATATGATTTATCTATCTTGGATAGTTCTATCCATCGTTCTAAGGTAAGACGTATTTGAGACATAAAATCATCAAAATTCTTGCTAGATTGCGGGAGCATAGACTTGAACCTAAGTCTGTATTGATCCTCTGTCATCTGAAATTTATTTAGAAGAGCGACCCTGAGAGCATCGTAATCATTTTTTTCTATAGAGCTAGTAGTGTGATACACAGCCATTGCCTCTCCTGTTAGTAATCTGGATAAGTGGGTGCAATATAATGATTTATCCAAGTTGTACGATCGACATGTAGCCTCAAACCTGTCCAGAAAAAATATGACATCGTCGGATGGTGGAGTAAATTTAGGCAATTTAAGATGAATCTCTCTAAAATTCTCATGTCTAGATGAAGACTGGCCTTCCTGAGTCTTTTGCGTATTACATTCACTTGCCAATCTTATTCTATCAAATTCCAATTCGGCAAGTTTCAAATCATGCTGACGTTTCTTTTCATTCTCTTCTGTCTCAAGCTGAAGTCTTCTTGTATTTTGTTCAGCTATTAATCTCCTTTCTTCCATTTCCTTTTGTTTAACTTCCATTTCAATCTTAAGTAGTCTTTCCTTTTCTGCAGTATCACATCTAAATCTTTCTTCAGCCTCAAATTTGTTCTGTTCGGACTCACGCTGAAATCGTTTCTCTTCTAATTCAGCGGCTAATCTCATTTTTTTCTCATTTTCCTCCGCCTCAAATCTCAAATTTTCCAATCTTAATTTCTCAGCTTCTAATCTTTGAGATTCCAACCTTTGAGATTCTTTATATTCTGTCATAGCAAATGATCTAATCTCTTCCGGAGGTACATTAAGCGCCTTAGCCTGCTTAATAAAATAGTCTAAGGTAGACATTATTCAAAATTATTCTGAAATATTTCTACATAAAATGTTACTTCACCAAATGGTCATCGTTCCTGTCCTAGAACGGTAAATTCAAGTTATATAATAGGCAATTATATCAATAATTAATAAAGTCATTTATATCATGAAATGTTATGAAAGTAATAACGTGACAGACAATAGGCACAATACTGACACGACACGATAATCAAGACAAATGAAAACAGTCGTAGAAATCAACAAAATAAAAATGTGGAACTAAAATAGAATGTCGTAAAAAATTACGATGACATCTACGATCCGATAATGCACAAGACAGTTGACAACACAGTGTATAGACATCAATGGTGTAAGAAACTGAACGACAGTCAGGTTAGAAGGACGCATAATACAAACAAAATACATCATAAAACTAAGGTACGAGTAAAAATAGCTATGAAAACAACAATTAAAACTTGACGGAACAGCTAAACAACTACTATCATAAGAAGCAAGTAGCGATCGGAACTACGGCAAGGTTTCTAGCCTTGAACCGGAATTATCGCTCAATTGAAACTTATAATTCAAATCCTACAGAACATCTGACAAAGAGCCCGAATCGGCTTCGAGATGAATCTCGTTTGTCAGATCGACCTCCCTACCTCCCACGAGAAACATCAAACATAGAACATGCAACATGAAACATGAATAAAAAGTAGTGGACATATTACTAGACAAGATGCAGCTACACGTAAAACGGTGTAATCACAACACGACGTTTTTACTTATCTCAACCGGCTAAAGAAAAACAATATTCCTCGCATCCAGGATTGCATGTATGAGACATCTATGTGACGAAATATAAAGCCAGAGTACAATGTCGAAACTTGACAGTTGAAGTCCCTGGGTTGTCCTTGACTTGTGATGACCGTTAGAAGTGCTGCAAGGTCCAGGTTGTTGTCGCCTTGAAAGATGCCATATTTCTATTCAACCGAGTTGGAATGAAGGCTTGGGTTCGATTCCGTTAATGAAAACTGGATGTTTTCAAAGCATACTGCGCCACCATATTGTTGAGCTGCTTTATATTGTTGAGAGCTGTTGCTAATACTATTGGTGGTATGTCTATCTTGTTGGTAGATATGTATATTGTTGTCAATCGTGCAAATTCCGCGAATGTATTAACTTGATGCAACAAGATGCAAGCTCAACGTAGGCACATCAACAAGTGCCAAAACTGTGATAGTCCAAACTCGTTAATTGAAAGTTCGTACATTATTTATTGACATCACATCATACAGGACGAAACACTCAACGTTGACGGTTAATAGATAGTTGAACATGATGATTATGGACGCATGTCCTCAATAATAATTCAAATAAATAGTCTCAGGAGAATCCTCCAGCAAATTCTGACTAGGTCTCCGAGTACATACATCTATAGTCATAAAGGTCATGAAGTAGTCAGTACAAGGTTATTTGACCACGGTTGACCTTTTCTCAAGGACAAGAGATTCTCATTATACTTGGTAGTATCTAAGATCCCGATCTCAAGAAGTCCTCATCAATAAAACATATTATAACGTAGGTGCAGGTTCCTACTAAATACTTTTTGGCATGCAAAGTTACTAAGGCATAGATACTTGAATTACCTCTTGTATTAGCCGTGACTGACTCCAACGGCTTCCTAATATTATATGGTTAACGTAGATCCACGGTATTACTGTCGATCCCCTTGATAGACATATTACTGGTATACAAAATTATATCTTCAGCTGTGAATCCATTTCGGTACAGGCTAGTCACCTGTTATCGACTAGATACTCACGCCTGTGGAGAAACGATCATTTTTATCACAATGAGTATATAGTTGGCTCTTCCAACGATTCAGCACTTACGTGGATGACCACCGGCTACAACTGCTAATCCGCAGGACCGAGTCTCAATAGAAATTACTTTACCCAAAACACGGGTCTCGAACTCCCAAAGCTTCGTCATTGGAGCTTGGGATTCTTGTTTCTCAAAGCCATTCATGACGTCAACTGACTGTCTAGATACACGTGCGGTCTGCATAACCCCTATACGCCTTAGTGCACAACCGTGCGCTAAAGAAATCAAACTCACCAATAAGACTTACTCTCATGTAAGTCGGTGCGCAAAGTTATTACAGAGGTAGGGCAACATATTAACAATATGATACTACCTTCATCTGTAAAGGAGTGTAGAGGTCTACTAAAAAGGGCTCTACACCATGCTAGATGGAGGATATGGATAGGATACACTAAATGAAAACGGAAAGTGACTCCTAGGATTGTGCACTGAGCAAAACCTTGTCGTTGTGATCACAGGGTTCCACAATGGGTGCATACATACTTACACCAGATCTGAACCAACTAAGAATACCATTGTTAGGAATAGCTCTCTCAAGTATGCTAGAGTCTGGAGAAGGCCAGAGATTGGATGTGCTCACTATCTGCTGACAATTAAAAGAACAACTGAAAGAGTTGCTAGGCCTAGGCATTGCCCATCATCATGCAAGAAAATAAATAATCAAGCAAGAGATATGTGGACTGAGGCCTACAAGCTGGGAGAGCCAAAAGTTAAGACCAGGTATCAGGGGCTTATTGCGACAGCTGTGAGAAATCTAGAAGAGCGAACAGATGACCTGAAACCCTCTGGCTTAAATTTAAGGACATCATAAAAACAGCTACAGCGAAAGAATGTGGTGAAGTTCAGCTTGGTAGGAATGCAAAGAGGACACCTTGGTGGACAGACGAAGTTAGAGAAAATGAGAGAGGGGAAAAGAGCATGGAGACAAAACTTGGGGGCTAAAGGCCAGCAGGAAGTCCCAAGAAATATAGAGAATGTGTGATACTCAGAGCGGAAGCAAAGGGCAAGTTGCAAGCAACAAAACAGAAATCCTGGGAAGAGTTTGGAGAAAAGCTAGAAAAAGATGCTCAAAAAAACAAGAAATTGTTCTACAAGACCCTCAAGAACATGAGGAAAGAAAAACAGTGCCCTCTTAAATTTATAAAAGACAAACAAGACGAATTACTTACTACCGCAAAGGAAGTGATGGAAAGAATATTTCTCAGAACTCCTTGATGGTGAGCAAGGTCAAGCCTCATAAATGATAACCACTGACACAGAAGAGGAAACCAATGGTGATAAAGATGGCATCAAGATGGAAGAAATGAAGGCAGCACTGGAGAAAATCAAGATGGGCAAAGCAGCAGGACATGATGGTATAACACTAGAAATGGTTAGGTGCATGGGAGCTGCTAGTGATCTGTTACTCCTGAGGGTCCTACAGGCAGCCTGGTGCCGCAAAACCATACCAAAGGATTGGGAGATTGCCATCATAACACCCATTTTCAAAAAGGGTGACAACTGACAATGCGGAAATCATAGAGGCATATCACTGCTTAGTGTCCCTGGTAAAATTTACTCTAGAATACTGGAGCAGAGACTCAGATGTTTGGCTGAGCCAGAAATGGATAAGACTTTCAGGCCATAAATAGAAGATTCCTCAGCAAAAGAGAGATTGGCAAGAGGGTGAAGTTGGCTGTATACTGCTTCACCTATGTCATGACATATGGATGCGAGTCATGGGCAATGACTACAACCCACAAAATCCAGCTCCAAATGTCAGAAATAGGTATCTGCAGAAGGTGGTTGAAGTAACAAGAAGAGACATGAGCCTCAACCAGACAATACGGCAAGTCCTCAAAACTCAGCCCCTTGTCACGGATTGCCTCCCCTGCTTTGCAGTAGTGGTCCAACAGTGACCAAAACTCAAGAGTATCTAATATTGGCTTCCAAGGTATCTACCTGCGCGCAAGATTATTCTTGGCAGAGATGTAGATAGATTAATGCCACTTCTACCTTAAGGGAGGGTTCACAAGATATTCCCAGAAGTCAAGAACAAAAGCTGCTTAAGGCTGAGCGATTTGTTAACTTATTATCTGGTCCATCGTCTTTTGTGAAGGGTTTAAGCAATGGTTTAGCCCGTTCAACCCCCCAGTTGGTGTCTTCTTCTCTTCTTTGATCCTTAGCCGCTGACTGTCAAAGCAGTCAGTGGCCATCACGCCTGGTGGCGTCTTGTAGGGCAACAACAAATTGATTCCACTTTGCTCGGTCGGTGGCCATCCTTCGTGCAGTGCCCCAACTCTGGTTCATTCTTTGCATCTCAGCCTCCACAGTCCTCCGCCAAGTTGTTTTTGGTCAGCCTCTTTTTCATTTTCCTTCAGGGGTCCATAGCATAGCTGTTCTTGTGATGGCATTGGGGTCTCTTCTGAGGACATGGCCAACCCAGCTCCAGCGCCTGCCAGCTATGATTGTGTGCATGTCCTCTTGCTTGCTCTGAGTAAGCAGATCTTGGTTGGTGATGGTATTCGGCCAAAAGATTCAGAGAATTTTTCTTAGGCATGTTGTGTGAAAAGAGGACAATTTCGACGTTTCCTTCTCTGTAACTCTCCAGCATTCCGCACCATAGAGAAGCACAGAAAGCACACAGCTCTGATATAATCTTAATTTTGTGCTTGTGCTGTACTGAGAGGACTTCCAGATGTTGTTTAGACTAAAAAAGGCTGTTCTTGCTGTGTTCATTCTGTTGTTGATGTCTTTGCTTGCTCCGCTGTCTGGTGTTACTATGCATCCTAGGTATGTGAAGGTGTCTGTCTGTTCCAGTTGCTGATTCCTTACTGATATGGGCTCAGGGTTGCTCACTGTTACCTTATACTTATTGAAGGCTATTGGGTAACGAGTATATTAATGTGCTGCACTGGTCTTGTAAGATATTTTGATATAATAGACAACAGTCTCAACAGTAACGTACGGAATGGCCAACTTGAATGATCTTGATCAACAGCTTGTTGTACTTTTTATCACATTTAATATGTCACAATACAACATAAGTGTACTTCACTTCTTTTGAGAGCATATGATGATATGACGTTACACTAGTAATACAAATGTGATCAGTAGCAGCCATAAGCAATAATGTCGTTGTGCCGGTTTAAAGTCAGAATGTCTATGTATCGTCTACAACGCCTTCATGCTTTACAAATCCGTATTGATTCAAATCACTTACTGTCCATCTCCTTAAGCCACACATAATCAGGCACACATTCTTAATGAATTGAGTCAATTATCCTGACTCTGAAATATTTTATCACAATAAACACTGGTCTGTCGCTCTCACATAAAAATCCATACACTTCGAAAAACACCAGCCAGACACAACTGTCCTAACGATCACCTTCGTTCCCCCCGCAGAAGACCCGGTCCACGTCATACACTAAATACCTGTGTCACACACATACCACAACTCGCACGCTTTTACAATCGGAGCGTATTTGCGTTCTGCTCCATTGCGCACAGCGATGAATTACCAGCCTGTGAGCAAAGTGATAGGTAACACTTTTACCCCGCCTCCCAGCGAAAACTGAAAGTTTTCCATATAGGAAGTCATTTTTAGAAAATGCGAGAAGTTACCGTCCAGTCTATGTCATATCTGAGCAACAGTCTATGGAATGTAGTCAGCATCATGGAAAAATGAGAAAAATCAATGAAAATGTGAAGAAATATGATAGTGAAATTGTGAAGTTTTGGAAAATGAAATATCTGAATGCATTTAATTAAAAGATGAATGAAATGAAAGATCTAACTAATTAAATAGTATTAAGTAAGTATAATAATTACGTTAATGTAAATGTCCACATGATCGTGTGTGTGCTGTCTGTAGCATTGTGTAAAACTAATTAACTATAGTTACTGAGTGTCTTCAATGATAGGTTCTTCTTTCATTAGTGTGAAAGCTTACTATTTGCAATTTTAGCACTTTAGAGTCCCATAACTGGTTTAAGTAATAACAACAAAAAAAATGTTCAAATGGCGAAGTTCTCCATAGGCGTATCGAATCGATTGTTTCTTGTGTGAGATTTCTTTTCATATGTTGCCTCTTGAGTGTCACAGTCTCTGAGCCCCAATATTTGAAGTTCGTTTGCTGGAATAGGACATATGATCTTTTTAAAGTTCTGCATCCCAGTCATTTTGTGAAGGATTGCCATTAAGATATGACAAAGAGCCTTATACTGTTTACTTGAGATACTGTTTGATTTGGTTCCTTTACCGCATACGTCATGACTGTCCGGAAATCAGATCTTATGTACTGTTCATGGAACTTGATGTAGTGTGAAACGATTTGAATGTATCCACACAAAACGTCTCTTATCTTGTCTTCAAATGACTTGAGTTGTTTCTCTTGATAACGATGGTAATATGTATCTGGTTATGGATATTGTCAAGATAGCGTTTTTAAGTTATCGAGGTATCTGTAGACTATCAGCAGTGTACCTTTGTCAATGGGTCGCAGCAATGTCATATCCTTGAGAATCGGGCAGGTCTGTCTGTGTACATCTCGACAGAACATCTGCAAGCACATTGGACTTGCCCTCAATAGGTCGAATGATATAGTCATATATTTGCAAATTAATTGCATAACGTGCGACTCGTGCGTTTTTCATGTTGGATTTTTGAAGGAACGACAGGGCCTTCTGGTCTGTCTCAATGATGAAACGAGAACCAAGAAGGAAACGCTGAAGCTTTGTGACAGCCCATATGATCGCGAGAAGCTCGCGCTCAATAATTGGATATCTGGTTTCTGTCTTTGTGAGCTTCCTCGACACATACATCACTGGATGAAGCATTCCATCTACTTCTTGCATCAAGGAGCCACCAATACCGTACATCGAAGCGTCTGTCCTGAGAATAAATGGGAGATGAGGATCAGGGAGTTTTAAAATTGGTGCACATGAAAAGTAATGCTTTAAATGAACTAGAGCTATGTTGCAGGCCTCCGTCCAGACAATTCTATTAGGGGAGCCTTTCGTAGTTAACTCAGACAGGACTGACGTAACTGAAGATAAATGAGGCATAAATTTATTATAGAACTGTATAAGGCCGAGAAGACTCCGCACCTGCTTCTTAGTCTTAGGAATTGATAGGTTAAGAATCTTCGAGATAGTTTTATCCTCAGTTTTCAGAAATCCATGGCCCACTCTGTGACCTAAGAAAGAAATTTCTTTGAAACCTATTTGAACTTTCGAAGGATTCGCTGTCAGATTATTAGAGCGAAGAATTTCGAGAAGAGATTTCAATCCAGAAACATGTTCGTCCCAAGAGTTGTGGAACAAACAAATGTCATCTATATAGGAGATGATATCAGACCTATGAGAAAATAGTTTCCTCATCATCCGAACGAAAGTCGCTGGTGCGTTTACCAAGCCAAAGCACATGAAATTATACTGAAAGAGACCCTTAGGGGTAGCAAAAGCAGTGAAAGGTTTTGCGTTTTCCGTGAGAGGTATTTGCCAATAACCCTTGGCTAAGTCAAATTTGCTAAAGTAGGTTGCTTTAGAAAGTTTTGACAGTAATTCGTCGAGAACTGGCATTGGCTCTGCGTCAGACTCGGTTATGGAATTGAGTTTACGAAAATCCATGCATAATCTGATATTATTATCCTTCTTCTTGACTATAACCATTGGGAAAGAATAAGCAGACTCTGATGGTGCAATAATGTTAAGCTGTAACATTTGACCTAATTCTTTTTCAACCTGATCCTGAAAGTGGATAGGGATAGGGTAAGGCTTTAATTTAATAGGTTTGTGATCTGTGAGTCTAATATCGTGAGTGATTATAGACGTTCGGCCTGGAATATTAGACAGAACTTGCTGATATGATTCTAGAATAGAAAGAATTTGAGATTGTTGTTCGTTGGATAGATCCGGACAAATAGATACATTTACCCATGATTCTGTCGGATAAACATGACATGACAGGAAGTTGCAAAGGTACATCATGAAAAGAAGTGGGTTCTTCTTGAATCACTGACAATGAAGAGTAAGATGAAGGATGATCAGTGATTACTTCATTAACAGCATCTAAGATAGGTTTGAGATATTCAGGTCTATCATGGAATTGTTTGAGCATGTTGATGTGAAAGGTTTTATTCTTGCCTTTCACGTCAAGAATGTAATCAACATCTGTCAATTTTGAAATAATTTCATATGGACCACTCCACGAAATGAGAAGGCTATTCTCTCTCGTTGGTAGCAGGACGTAAGCTTTGTCTCCAGGAAGTAATTTCCTTAACTTTTTCCAACGGTTTTGAAGAGATCTAGCTTTTTCTTTTGCCTTTTCAGATGAATCAGTCGCTATTTTCCAAGCGTCTATAAGTGTCTTTCGTAGATTCACCACATACTCATAGGATGACTGGCATTCCTGAGTCATCTCCGAACCTGTAAGTAATTGTTTTATTATCGACATGGGTCCTCGTGGTGGAGCACCATACATGAGCTCAAAAGGCGAGAACCCAGTGTGTTCGTTTGGGACTTCCCGATAAGCGAACAGCACTGCTGGGAGCACTCTATCCCAGTCTTGTGGATACGTCGTGGTAACTTTCCCCAGTATTTGTTTCAGCGTTTTATTTAAACGTTCTATCATGCCATTTGACATAGGATGATAAACAGAGCTAAGAGATCTATCAATATTGCATAGTTTCATGACATGCGACATGACATCTGACACAAACTGTGTTCCCCTATCTGATAAAATATTGTCAGGGAACCCCACTCTCGTAAAAATGAGGAATAGTGCATCAGCTACATCGGTGGTAGCAATGTGTTTAAGAGGTATTGCCTCCGGCCACCTGGTGCACATATCAATACAGGTGAGGACATATCTATGACCTCTGGCTGACGGAACTGACAGTGGACCTATTAAGTCTATGGCCATTTTTTCGAATGGTCGCACCGAAATATCCGCAGCCTGAATAGGTGCATTATGGTAAGCACCCTTTGTAGCCACTTGTTGGCATGTCTTGCACGAACGACAAAATAATTTGACATCCCTGACTACTCCAGGCCAATAAAAATGCTGTAAGACTCTATATTTCGTCCTAGCAAAGCCCATGTGGCCTGCACAGTTTGTATCATGCGCATGTCTGAGAATGTAAGGTCGAATATTGGTTGGTACCATAATTTGCTGCTGTACCGATGTAGCATCTCTAGCATTACGAATTAATATGTCATTTTTAATTGTATACCAAGGTTGTGACCTTTCCGAGCAACCGACATCATCTGATTTTACCAATTTGAAAAATCTTTTTAAAGAATTGTCATTATTTTGCATATCAATAAATGATGTCTTCGTTAACATCGGTATAAGATGTTGATCTTCCTCCTTGTCATGACTGTTAGTCATTTCTTCTTCCTCTTGAGCCTGTGCCTGTGCTCTTGTAACGACCATATTAGCGAGTAGTATATGCTGACGTTCCCAGATTTCTATATCTTGGAGTGAACACGCTTTTATACCCACAATATTGCCCATGATTATGTCAGCAATTGGTTCCTGTAATAAACATGCTTTCACTTGACCTGAGAAAAATGGAGTATCAATGTGCACAATGGCCACAGGATAGAATTCCACCGTGCCTCCAAATAGGACACATTTTACATTCTCCCCGGTGCAGCAAGATGGGTCTACCAACGATTTGCGTACTCCAACAGTTGTGCAACCTGTATCACGCAAGACTGAAACTAGGTGATTATTTAAAAAACCCCTGTGAAACATTAGCGAGCCTTTCCCATCATGCGAGGCTAATGCAGGTAACAACGCGGGCACAGGATGACCGCAGGAAAGTCTGGAGACCACATCTGGCTGAAACAGAGTGCTGCATTCTGAACAATTTGATGGATTAAATAAATCAGCTGCACACGCATTTGCAATATTTGTGTTTTCCCCATTGGGATTAACTGCTCCTGTGTTATTACTCGTATTATGATTCCAGTTCGAGTTTTTTTCGATCCATGCTCCGAGAGCGATTAAAGTTGTTATTACCCCGGTAATAATTCCGACTCTCTCTACCATTCTGAGGATTATTAGAATGTTGAGGACACGTACAACCTGGGCAGTGTTGAGATGGAGGAGAGTTTTGGTTGTTCTTTGTATAATAGGATCTGTCTCCTCTGTTCATGTAGGTATTATCAGATCTACGCCATCCTCTGTTAGATTGAAAGTAACCCTGTGATGGTCTATTTCCATCAAAATATCGTTGGGAGTTTCTCTGATATTGATAAGGTTGATTGCCAAAATTGTACCGTCCTCGGAAAGATCCACTATTTCGGTCATTATTCCTGCCAAAATTTCTATCCATACTTTGCGATCGAGCTCTAGGGTTGTTTATCTGCACTGAATGAGCTGATGCAACAGGTAATGCCTCTTTAATAGTAGAGTTGTTCACACTCTTCCCTGGGTGTGCCGTCATAAACTGGCGCCCTAACAACTCAAGGGATTGTAACGATTCTGGCTTCCGTTCATGTAAATAGGCCAAAAAATCAGGGCTAATGGAAGAAAGTACTTTGTCTCTCAAAATAAGGTCCATCAAGTCCTCATATGTATGTTTGATTTTAGCCAACTCAATCCAACGATTGAAGCATAACTTTATAGTTGAAATAAACTCACTGAAGTCCTTGTTGCTTTCGGGTGTGAGTTTTTTAAATCTTAGCCTGTATCCATTCTCGTCTAATTGATACTTTCTTAAAAGTAATGTTTTAGCTGCCTCATAAGATTTTATGTTTTCCTCATCCATTGTTGACACAGCTGTCAACGCTTCACCTGTCAGTAATGACATTAAATGTATCACCCATGATGATTTTTCCAGTTTGTATTCCTCACACACTGTCTGGAATCTGTTTAGGAAGCACGAAATGTCGTCTATATTTTGATTAAATTTAGGTAAGTGAAGTTTAAATGATGAAGCATGTTCTCTCTTGACCGAACCTGCCCCTTCTTGATTACTCTGTTTATTACTAGCTTCCAATTTGAGTCTCTCCAACTCTACAGAAGCCATTTTTTCTTCATGCAGAAATTGGGCTTTCTTAGCCTCTAAATCTATCTCATCTTGTCTTTTCTTTTCTGCCATTTCATCTTGTCTTTTCTTTTCTTCAAATTCTTCTTGTCTTTTCTTTTTCTATTTCATCTTGTCTTTTCTCTTCTTCATCTTGTCTTTTCTTTTCTTCAAATTCTTCTTGTCTTTTCTTTTCTGCTATTTTTTCTAACTGAATTCGTTCATCTTTTTCGATCTCTCTCATTCTTGCTCTCTCATCCCTCTCCAGTTTCTTTTCTTCTCTTTCCAGTTGCTCCATGGCAAACTCTTTAAGCTCCTGGCCTTGCATTCCCATCTCTTTACCTAGCTGGATAAAATGCTCCAGACTAGACATTATGTAAGTTTAAGTATATATATATATATATATATATAAGTTACTTAGTCTGAATATGAATATGGGTACTGATGAGCGATAAGCAGCACCAATGCCAATTCGTTAAAATTCAGTACTCTGCAAATGTGACTTAGCAAGTAATCAATGCAAACAAAAAAATTAGTGTCGTACACTATAAGACAGAACACGTAGTACAATAGTGTAGCAACAGAAGAAAATACTAAGGTGTAGAAAAAAAGGATAATGTTTGAAATATATGCTTACACTATAAGGTTAGACTAGACAAGACGAATTTACAACAAAAATCCATATAACATCATAATGATAGCTAGAGAAGACCAACAATAAACGTACAAAAATGCAGAAAAACTGAATTAAAAAAAACAACTGACAAATACAAACAACAGTGAAAAAACAGGACAGCACGTCTATAACATAAAGTAAATATAGTATATTCACAAAGAGCGCTTTCCACACAGCATTTTGAGCCGGGCCTCTTTGAGAAAATATTACATAAATTTCTCTACTGACACCCTTGATTGCAGACCCGTCCGAAGATGAGATGTAATTCTGCTTATCAAGGTCCCACAAACCCCCAACAAACATAAAACAGATAAACAAAAAGGCTCTACTATAGAATTGTGTAAGACTAAGGCTACAACAAACTAGTCCACTTATCTTTTTATGATCCTTCCTCCGAAGTATAAATGCACGTGACAGTATTGTTGCCTCCAACATATGCAATAGGTAGAGCGAAATTTCATTGATGCAGATTGCTCCCACATGTAGAACTATCCATCTTGTTTCACTGGTTGAATGACTGTGCTTTGTCTTGACTGCAGAAATGTTGTTTGATTACTTTAATTTTTCCTGACGAATCCAACCTGGAACTGCGTAGAGTGATGATAACTTTCGTCTCAAAAATGTTGATGAAGAAAATACGAACTTCTATTGGTAAAGTTCAGCAAATATTATGATTGAAGTGTGCTGTTTACTCTTTAAGTTTCTTCTTGCCGGCCCTAGTTTGAAGAAAACCGGTTGGCATAGGTTGCGCCGAAATTTCTATTGCTTTTCGATACTGTAAAATTCGTCGATGTGGCTAGGGACAGTAGTATCATTTGATAAAATCTTGTGGGTAGAACGAAATCCCGTGTATACTGGCCACCACTTTATACTGTTACCTTATACTTATTGAAGGCTATTGGGTAACGAGTATATTAATGTGCTGCACTGGTCTTGTAAGATATTTTGATATAATAGACAACAGTCTCAACAGTAACGTACGGAATGGCCAACTTGAATGATCTTGATCAACAGCTTGTTGTACGTTTTATCACATTTAATATGTCACAATACAACATAAGTGTACTTCACTTCTTTTGAGAGCATATGATGATATGACGTTACACTAGTAATACAAATGTGATCAGTAGCAGCCATAAGCAATAATGTCGTTGTGCCGGTTTAAAGTCAGAATGTCTATGTATCGTCTACAACGCCTTCATGCTTTACAAATCCGTATTGATTCAAATCACTTACTGTCCATCTCCTTAAGCCACACATAATCAGGCACACATTCTTAATGAATTGAGTCAATTATCCTGACTCTGAAATATTTTATCACAATAAACACTGGTCTGTCGCTCTCACATAAAAATCCATACACTTCGAAAAACACCAGCCAGACACAACTGTCCTAACGATCACCTTCGTTCTCCCCGCAGAAGACCCGGTCCACGTCATACACTAAATACCTGTGTCACACACATACCACAACTCGCACGCTTTTACAATCGGAGCGTATTTGCGTTCTGCTCCATTGCGCACAGCGATGAATTACCAGCCTGTGAGCAAAGTGATAGGTAACACTCACATTGAGCGTCATGACCTCTGTCTTCTTTAGATTGATGTTCAAGCCCACCTGCTGGCTATACTTATTTATCCGTTTTTTCCTGGATGTGTTGATGTGAATGTGCTAGTAGTGCAATGTCATCTGCATATTCCAGATCTTCCAATGTAGAAAATGTAGTCCATCTTATTCCTCATGGACTGCCCTCTGTTTTCTGGCGCATCACCCAGTCTATGACTGTTAAAAATAGAGTGGTTGATAAGGGGCATCCCTGTCATACTCCTCTTCACCTCAAAGGTTATGTTGCTCTGCCCAACGCTACACGTAAAGTTGGCATAGAGGCTTTTTTATGATTGACACTATGCAGCTTGGAATTCCATAAGCCCTCAGTATTTTCCATAAACTGTCCCTATGTATACTGTCAAAAGCCTTTTCAAAATCAACGAAATTAATGTACAGCTGTCTTTGCCATTCTGAGCACTGCTCTATAATGTTCCTGAGGGTAAATATATGATCTACACATCTTCTGTTCTTTCTAAATCCTGCTTGTTCTTTCTTAGTTTGTGGTCTACTGCTTTTGAAATTCTCTGTATAATTATCCTGCCTAGTATTTTGCTGGGAACTGAGAGAAGAGTTATTCCTCTCCAATTATTTTAGTCTGCCAGATCTCCCTTCTTGGGCAATTTGACAATTATTCCTTTGTACCACTCCGTTGGTGTTGTCCCTGTTTTCCAGACTTGTGCAAATAGTGGTTCTAATAGTTCTGCTGCTAGCTCAGGGTCTGTCTTAAATAGCTCTGCGTTTAAGTGATCATGGCCAGGAGCTTTTCCATTCCTTAACCCTATCATTGCTGGGATGATTTCTTCTTTTCGTGGAATGTCTGTATTAACATCTAGATCATTTTCAGCCTCAGGAACATTCAATTGTGTGTCTGGTGGTTCCTTGTTCAGAGTTTCTCTGAAATGCTCTGCCCATCTTGTTTCCTGTCCCTCTGCTGTCGTGATAAGATTTCCTTGCTTATCTCTTACTAATGTAATATTGTTTGCACCTCGTTTTCCGCTGATGATTTTAGTTATTTAGTATACCGTGCTTTGTTCATTTCTCAGTGCTGGCTCTTTTGCCTGTCTTGCAAGATCGTCTAGAAAATTTCTTTTTTTGGCTCGGGTTTGGCGTTTAACTTCCTTGTCCAGCTGACTGTACTGTTTGCTATATAGTTGCTTTAACCTGGGGGACTTCGCTTCTGTTTTCTTTCTTTTCATTTCCTTTCTCATCGTTATGGTGTTTAATGTTTCTGGTGTTATCCAGTCTTGCTTCTTCCTTTCCTGGAATCCCAAGCATGATTTGCTGCTTTCCTTATATATTGTTGAAATGGTGTTGAATTTCTGGTCTATATCATCAGTCAATGTCTTTTCCTGACTTTTGGCAAATTGATATCGCTTCTTTATATCAGCTGCAAAAGCTTTTCTGGTAAGGGGGTCCTTCAATTTGCTGATGTCAAACCTTTTCTGTGTAGTTACAATTGGTCCAGCTGTTCTTAGTTTCACTTTTAGTTTTGCTACTACTAAATGGTGATCAGTTCCCACATCCGCACCTCTTCTTACCTTCACATCTTGTAATGCATGTCTCCATCTACCGTTAATCATAATGTGGTATATCATGTTTCTGTCCCGACCATTTGGTGATTCCCACGTTAATTTGTGGAGCCGCGGTAGCATAGTGGTTAGTGCACTGGCTTCCTAGCGCAGTAGTCTATGGTTCGATCCCCAGATGAGGCGGGAAATTTTTAGGCTCAAACGGCTCCTGGGTCGACCCAGCCCCAAATGGGTACCAGAGCAACTTCTGGGAAGGTTAAGGCGGCCGGCGTGATGCCGACCACATCACCCCTAGTGTGCCGACGGTCAAGATAATATGGGCCTAACACCATATTCCCAATATGCCTCAATGGGCGTGTAATGTGTTCCTTTACCTTTTTACGTTAATTTGTGAATTTCTTTGTGTGGGACAAGTGTTCCTCCAATGACCAGGTTGTTAATGCTACAGAAACTTATTAATTTATCCCCATTTTCGTTTGCTGTTCCGCTGCCGCATTTCCCCATTACTCTTTCATTATATGTATTGTGTGTTCCAACTTTCGCATTGAGGTATCCCATTACTACGATAAGATCATATCTAGGTGTGTCTTCCATTTCTTTCTGCAGTTGTTGATAGAATTCATCTTTGACCTCATCATCGCTGTCATTCGTTGGTGCGTAGCATTGTATTATTGTAGTGTTGGTGAATCTCCCTCTCAATCTTATTCTTATCAGTCTGTTGTGTATGGGTTTCCATTCCAGTAATGTCCTTTCTATTCCTGTCTGTAGAATAATGGCTACACCTTCATTGTGCTGTCCATCCTCTCTTCCAGAGTAAAGTACTGTTTCTCCTGTTGCTGTTTTAAATTTTCCTTCCCCTGTCCATCTGATCACGCTTATCCCTAGAATGTGTAATCTATAGTTTCTCATTTCTGCTGTGACCTGTTTTAGTTTACCCGTCTCGTTCATTGTCCTGACATTCCAAAATCCTATTCTTGTTTCACGTTTTGCGGTCAGGGCGTCCGTTTTCGTGTCAGTGGCTTCCTTTCGGCTTTCACCACTGACAGTCATACGAGCCTCAGACTCCGGATGTCCGTCCTGCAGCAAAGTTTGTTCATTTGTTGTCGTTTCCATAGCTTCATTTCTTTTTACATAGACAGGGGTGTCAGCCCTATGCTAAAACCGCCAACCTGGAGGACCAGGATGTCTGTTTTAGTCTGACCCCTGCCCGTGCAAACCTGTCCAGCTTGATAGAACCTTCCAGGAGTAAAACTCCAGCTGGCATAGCTCTGGGGGTAATCAGGGTACGCAAGCCGCTATACCTCGACGAGGTATTGACACCGGCGATGGCAGCCAGTTGGTGTAATCCAACGAAATCCCTCTTATACGGTAAAGCTCTGTTTAGTGTAAATATATGTCTTAAGTATTTATATATAGATTAACTATTCTGGCTCATACATTTGCTTTCATACATATAACTGAATCAACTATTATTGTTTAGTTTTAAAACAGCAGGTAACAAATTTAATTGTGAAATAGTCTTTAACAGGTTAAAATAAATATCGAAAGATTAGTGGAATTTTGATAGTTATAAAGTTCTCGTCATTGAGACGTAGGTGGAATTTTAACTTTATACTTAAAGTTTACCTGAAATGTCCCTTTTTGCTGGTGCCTTTTAGTTAGCACTTAGCTTGTATGAGTGAGTCCTGCAGCTGTGGTTCATCAAGTCTGTGATGACGAAAGCCTTTGCCACACTCTCTTCCGCTGTAGGCGGTTATGGTGGATGCTTTTCTCACACTAGTGGCGTTAGTACCACAAATCGTCTGATGGCTTGTAACCACGAACTTTAGACAAATAGAAAGAAACAAATGCCTGCTGAGTACATTTGTTTGCCGCAAACTAACAGTCCCATTGTCATGCGCTCCACCCACCAATGTTAACCTCTCAGAAGAATTAAATTCCCGAGCACACAGTGTAACTCAGGAAATATGATGACAATTCACCAATATCCTTCTGGGTGTTAACTAGGAAATTTCATCTGGAGGGCGTGAATAATGATTTGCCTGAATTACAATTAAAAAAGGTACATAATTCTCGCAAGATAATATGTTACACCTTAGGCCCATGTGATGTAATCATTACTCATCACTACTCCCGTCGGAGTCTGGGGTCGCTCTGCTGTCGGGTTTCCCGCACGACTAGTCAGGAACAATCACCAGCTCTTGCAGTAGTGGTTCATGCATATACTATTTTCATATGTTGAGGTTGCCAGCCTCATATATATATATATATATATATATATATATATATATATATATATATATATATATATATATATATATATATATATATATATATATATATATATATATATATATATATATCCACTAGCAAGAAAACATGTTAAATTCACGCCGAAAGAAAAACATCAGGAATGTGTATATTTCGATGGATATCACCATGTTATGTTAAATTATAGAATAAAAGATACACCAGAGTATCTAGTGGTGTAGATATTTTCCTATAACTGACCTCGAAACCCTCGAATCGGTCGGTTGGATCGGAGGGTTGATCAGTGAGTTAACAATTCACTATCGTAAAACAAGCTATTGTTACCGAAACAGAACCAGGCTCGACAGTTTTGGAAATTACGATCATTGAATATACATACCAAGCTTCGTCTGTTTAATTCAAATGTTATCTCAGTGTTAACATACGGCTGTGAGAGTTGGAAAATAACAAAATCATTGGAGAACAAGCTGAATACATTCGAGAACAAATGTCTTAGAAAACTCATGAACATCAGTTGGAAAGAATTCAAGACTAATCGACAAATAAGAGAAGACTCTAGGCAGAAATATGTCTCCGACTATATAAGGAAAAGACGATGGTCATATATCGGTCATGTCCTACAAATGCAAAACAACAGAATACCACTACAGGCGCTCACTTGGGTTCCTGAGGGTAAGCGGAAAAAAAGGAAGACCAAAAGAAACACTCAGAAGAACAATAATAAGAGAAGGAAGAACGTTGGGCCTAAATAATGTGCAAGAGCTAAGAGGAGTGGCGTCACAACGAACAACCTGGAGAGCACTGGTTTCTGCCTTATGCGCCGTGTTTGGCGCTTAAAGAATTTATTATTATTATTATTTATAATAGAAATGTTCACAACTTACCCCAACTTTTTGGGAAAACACAATCTCCTTGCGCAGATTTCATATGGACTCGAGCAATTTCGGTGCATATGCTCTCGAATCAATTTCGTTCGAGAAATTCCTCTTATAACGGTGTTCTATGAATCACTTGGCTTCGGAAACTAGTAATTCCTCTTCGACGGGTATTCTGCGATACACTTGGTCTGGGATATTATTTCTCTTATGACTGATGATCCAATTCCTAGGTTTGCAGTCTTGTATTTATAAAGCATTGTACATGAAGTTTTACAGTCTGTGTATTTAAATATGCAGGTTTACTCTTAAGGTTTCAGAGTTGCCCAAATACTGTCAATCTGTCACTTTTTGAAATAGGAATTTGAGGTCCAATCCTTCTCTTTCTGGCTGTTGGGAGTTGCTCGTATGAAGTTGCGAAGCTGTCTGTTCTGTGTTTCTGAGTTCACTAGATTATATCTCTCATTCTCAGTTCAATTCACAGATGGTGTTTCCGCCGAATGTTCCAATAGAATGCATTGTTCATTACGGCATCTGAAATCAAACCAATAAAATCTCTCTAGCACTGTTTGGGTGGGGAAGTTTTAAATATCCCCTCGCGTGATTAAAATATTAATTTTAATATCCACGCGCGACCTCTTTATCTTCTTCTTCTTCTTCCATCCTTAGCCACCGACCGTCAAAGCAGTCAGTGGCCATTACGCCTAGTGGCGTCTTAGGGCAACAGCAGATAGGTTTTCTTTGCCATTGTTTCCCATCACGCCTATTGGCGTCTTTAGGGCAACGGCAAATCAATCCATTTGCTGTTGTTTCCGTAATCGAAGTGACTGGCAAACGGGTGATCAGCCCATTGGTGACCTCTTTATAATAAGACGTAATATCTTTCCGGCTGCACCTATCTGCCTCCCACAATATTGTGACCATGTTTTCCTGGCGCCAAGATGTCTACCCTGACAGGTTATCCAATTATCGCCTTTATCTGCGTGCCTCTGCCAGACAGATGTCTGGTCAGACAAATTTGTCTTCTTTCATCATATGCACAATACAAGCTTGTGTCAACACGATCAGCAGCTTTTCACTGTGGTCAAATGTTGGACCGACACGTTTCCAAAGGTGGTCAGACTGATTCAAAGAGATAAGCGGGTGACCAGTCTGATGACTGGGTATTGTTACGATAATACCACAGATCACTTGGCGGAACGTAAATAACGTCTGAGGAGTAGTAAACAAGATAAAGACAGTCCTATAGCAAATACTTCCATAGGGGAGTAGAGTGTTTGAGACTTACCCCTACTAGATTCAGCATAGAGAGTAAAAAATGGTGCATAAAATATGCCACATAATAATGAATGGAAGAGCAAAAATTATGCCAAATAAAAGTGATGAGTGAGAGGAAGAGAAAAATGAAGAAAAAAGTAATACTGACAGAGTGGACGTGAGATCGCACAACCGTATTGTCACAGACCCCCTATCCTAAGATATTTGTAGAATATCCAGCGTTGGGTGGTCACATGTCCATGGGTTTACTGTGCGCTGGTGGTGGTTCTCGGTATGACAGTTTGTCTCTCCTCCTTATCTCGTTGGCGAGTGTTTGAGCTGCTCGCTTGGCATTGTGTACATTTGTGAACGAACTCACGATCGTTTGGGCCAGAAATAAACCTCTTCAAGGTTTCTCATAGTGGTACCCAAGGGAACATGTTCCCCTGATGAGGATATATGAGCCGCTTTCATAACCTGAGGCCGTAGAGGGAGTGGGATGACTAATTGTCGAGCTCCCGCCCTCGTTCGTTGAAATAATATTCCATCTTCCTTGTGGAATGTTCCAGCTGAAGCATGGGTTGTTTTTATCTGACTCTGTTCAGAGTATGGCGCAAGGGTAATATCGTCCTTTTGCGCTTCGCGTAACTCTGTTTTACTACACATAAATGTTGAGTTGAGGTACGAGTTATCCAATGTTGGCTGTTGGGTACTCTGCTCAAGCTCTTTCTGGGCCGTCATCCTTCTGGTTGTCCGGATTATGGCGAACAGAGCAAACTTGTACAAATTGTCTAACATTGTGTCGCAAACCTGGCCAGAAGTAATTCAAAGAAATATGCCTTACCAGGGCATATGAACATTTAATGGGGTGGGGTAGGGTTAAATGCATTTCTTGCATGAGGCGGGTGGGAAACGGGAGTGGGACAACTAACTGCCTCTTATTCCCCACCCGTCTATAGACCAAACCTTTATCCCTGTAATATGCTCCCTGAGGAGTGTGGGAGTAATTGCCATACAACTTAGAAAAGCAAGGCTTTAGGGTGTTATCGGCCCTTTGTGCCTGCTTCAGCTCCGAAATATTCAGGCTGTTTAAACATAAGAGCACAGGGGCTGCTTGGGCGTTTCCTGTGTTCTCTCTCTCTTGTGTCGACTTGGAGTCACGTGAGGGATCTCCAAGAAACACATATTTCCTCCCTAAGATGTGAGGGTAGACTAAATCATCTACTACTGTGGCATTGATTTTCCCCCATACATATCGGGTTGAAACATCAATTTCTGCAACTGGAAGAGTCATAGGCTTTATGCTCTTCCGGGGTTCCTGTATTTCTACAGTTTCACCAGTGTATTGGTGGGCCTTCACCAAAGATGGGGAAACTAAAGCGGAATATTCTAGACCCGAATCATACAAGCACCGTATGGTTTGGTTACCCACGGTTACTTGCTCTGTAATAGAAGGGTGCCTGGAATTTTGTTCATATGCCTGGGGGTCATGTTTCGCTATCGGCCCCCTGATCAGACATGCGACATTATAAGGGCCGGTTTTCGGCCTCTTACAGTCCGACGTGAAATGTGTGTCAGATTTACACACTTAACACCACCACCTTCCAGTTCCCTGGGCTGAATTGCTCTGTTTCTGCCTATGGTGATCTTGTGGTTGTTGTTGCTGTTGTGTCATGTTGTGTGAGGTGTTGGCCATACTCTTGGGGCCAGTGAAGGGGCGCTCCTCTCGTTTGGGGTGATTATCGTGTTGGTGCCTTTTAGTCGGGTTCACTTCCGGCTGGGCGCTCTGGTACCGATCAGCAAACAGTACCACCTGATCAGGAGTTTCGGCCCCATGCTCAGCCAAGAACCGTCTCATGTCTGGGATGAGCGAGTCTTTAAACTGCTCCACAATAATCATTTCTTGTAATCCCTCGTACGATTCATCAAAGGCGCTTAGTGATCCCCACTTCTCCAAGTACATAGCCAGACGTGTAGCAAACTGCCTGTACGATTCGTCTTTTTGCCTCTTGGCTTCCCAGAATTTGCACTGAAAAGTTTGCGCATTCAGCGCAAAACATTGCAGCAGAGCTTTCTTCAACAAATCATAATTGTTGTTAACTTCCGGTGCCATTTTGAGGAAGACATCATAAGCAGGTCCTCGCAGACTCTGAGATAACTTCATGTTGTATTTCTCTCTATCTAATCCATAGGTGGCAGCTAAAGACTCAAACCTAGCAAGATAAATGTCTGTTTCCTCAGAAGCCTCTGAGTAGACATCTAACTGAAAAGAGGATGCGCTCGGAACAATCACATGAGATATATTACCCCCCTCACTACTTTGAGAGCTCCCCGACCCATTAGTGCTAGAATTAGATTCGATTCTTCTTCCTTCAATCTCTAGTTCTTTAAGCCTGAGTGCATGGGCTCTGTCGGCCTGTTCCTTTTCCTTAGCAATGTGGAACTGATGACAAGAAATAAACATGAGTGGAATGAAAAGTGAGAAAAAGATGTTAGCATTGGATAGGACACCCGTTGAGAAACTATTTGATAGCTTTACAGGATAGTTCTTGTCCATGGTAAGAGATAGAGGGAAACAGAAAAACAATAGGGAAAAAATAATTTAAAAGGGATAAAGAAGACATGGAATGACAGTGAGTGGATGGCACATGACAGGAGGACAAGATGTCACATGACAGGAGGACAAGATGTCACATGACAGGAGGACAAGATGTCACATGACAGGAAGTCTTGTCTTGAACATGTTGAAGTCTACTCCATAGGGAGTTGAAAAGTGCTGATTGCATGCAAGTAATAGTTGCTGGAGTGTAAGAGAGTGAACATTGTTATATTGGTGATGCATGTGAACATGTAATCATTTTGTTGTGACATTGAGAATCAAGGCCAGTACACAATGTGCAAGTTCAGATACACACAACAAAAAACGGAATGCTAGATGGGTTTGTATGCCCATTTCTCAACTAAATAAAATATTCATCAGCGTATTTTGTTCAGGTTCGACAAGTGCATGAAATATCGCAAGTGGTGCTATACCATTCAGGATACCACTTATCTATTTGTGATGATTATCCTGCAGGTGACATTCACGAAGCGCAAGTTTGGCCTCATGAAGAAGGCATATGAACTGAGTGTTCTCTGTGACTGTGAGATTGCCCTAATCATCTTCACCAGCAACAACAAGTTGTATCAGTATGCCAGCTCAGACATGGACAAAGTCCTGCTGAAGTACACAGAGTACAACGACTCGGTGGTCAGCCAGACAAACAAAGATATTGTGGATGTAAGTTGTTAGCCATTTCTGACTAGGTCATAGTTATCAACTATATTTTAGATATATTATTTCTGACACATGTTGTCTAAGTCATTTGATAACAGAAGCTGAAGGTCCTTCAAATATGAAAACATCAAAATTGATATTTGTAGCCATGTTAAAAGTTTTTTTTTTTCTGATAAATATGTCAGCATGTTACTCATTTTGCATTGCTGCACTGATATGTATTTCTGTCCATTTCCAGTGAAATTAGTTAGAAAAACTGTGACTTTCAAAAATTACCTACAGTGTTGGTTTAGACAGAATATATGAGAAGAAGTACAGGGCCACTAATGTAGTTGACTCCTGTAGTGTTGGTTGTTGTAGTAGTTTTTTTGACATGATGTGTTTTTAAGTATCTTACTCATCTCTTGTTACATTCCAGGTGGGAATATTAGTCTTGTTTCTTGTTCATCGCCTCAGACACACACACACACACACACACCCCCCCCCCCCCATCTTTTTCCACAGGAACCACACAAGTTTGTTCACCATGACTATTGTTGTAATTTGAGTGTTAAATGTAAAAAGCATGAAATATATTTTGTCGCAGATGCTCAGCAAGAAAGAAGGTAAGGGAGGCGATGCTGATGGGGATGATGATGACGACTACCCACTGTCTCCTCATACAGATGAAAGCTACAGGAAGATAGACGCAGCATTTGCAAGAGCAATGAATGGAGGACCTGTAAAGGTGAGCATAGCCTATAGACCAGACGTGTGTGTGTGTGCACGTGTACGTGTACAAGGAGAGCATCGGTACCAAACGTAGACATTAATCATCAGATATATCAAGTTCCCCCCTACACGCCAGAAACTATCATATCTCTGGCAACAAATTCATGTCACTAGTGCCATGTTGTTGTCAACATTTTCACCATGCCATCATGTTGAACTGTGTGACATCCTCTGTCTTTGTCCTTCTGCTTTGTGCCATCAGATTGTATGTGTCACACTGTGTTTAGTCTTCTTTTCTTAACATGGTCAAACATGTACTTTTCTGATGTGTTGTGTTAATCTTCTGTGGCACATTAGCCCTTTCAGGACAACCCAGTTAGTTTGCTCAACTGACCATGGTCTTACACCTTGTTAATCTGCCAGAAATCTCCTATTAGGTGTATATTAGGACTCTGTATTATTTGTAAGTTATAGTTCTTAGTTTTTAGACGTATCTCAAATGTCACATGGTATGCCTTCTTACCTTCTCAAAATGACATTGTAATTAATCTGATATTTTCACTGGATCACAAACTGCCTGTTTTATCAGTGAAGTGTCTTCAGCGTTCGGGTTATGGTTGTAGTAAAACAATAAATTATATGATAATTAATTATACAATAAATGATACAGTAAGAAATCATTCTAGACAAAGTAGTGGAAGAGAGCGAGTTGAAAGGATTATCATTGAATGTCAGTAAAACTGTATGCATGGTAGTTTCTAAGAAAATACAAATACCAGTATGCTCTTTGAACAGCAAAAAAGAAAAAAATCAAACAAATCAATCTCTTTAAATATTTAGGCTACACATTGACATCAGATGGCAGATGTGACACAGAGATAAAGAAAAGGATCGCCATGTCCAAAGAAGCCTTTACTGGGATGAGCAACGTAATGAAAAACAGAAACATCACCATAAGCACAAAAATTTGCTTACTAAGGGGCTACGTGTGGTCCGTTCTTTTATATGGATGCGAATGTTGGACATTGAGTAACCAAATGGTGAAAAAACTGGAGGCAGCAGAAATGTGGTTTTTGAGAAGGATACTGAGAATATCGTGGACAGAGAAGAAAACAAATGCCGAGATATTGACAGCTGCGAGTGTTAATAGATTGCTCATCAAAACCATCAGGAAAAAAAATGAAATTTATGGGACGTATTAACAGAAGAGGAGGGGTGGAGGAATTAGTCTTATGTGAGAAAATACCAGGTAGGAGAGGAAGATGAAGGCAGAGAAAGATGTATGTGGAAAGCTTAAACAACTGGGCAACAAACAACCTCAATAGACTATCAAAAGACAGAGAAGATTGGAGGGTCATGATTGCCAATGTCTGTTCCAGACCAGGCACCTGAAGAAGAAGACAGTAAGACTCCGGAGATTATGGTTGTAGTGATACAGGAAGACACTGGAGGTTAGGGTTATGGCTGTAGTGATACAGTTAGACACTGGAGCTTAAAGTTAGGGTTATGGTTGTAGTGATACAGTTAGACACTGGAGGTTAGGGTTATGGTTGTAGTGATACACAGGGCTCGTAGCGACCTTGAAAAACCTTGAAAAACCTGGAAAACGAAAAAAAAAATTCCAGGCCTTGAAAAGCCTGGAAAAATGGCTACAAGCCTTGAATTTCTCGCATCAGACCTTGAAAAAAAATACAAATCGAAAGTCGTACGCTTTTCGTCCATTTTTCAGTTATTGGTGGTATTTTTCGTTAAACTTCAGTTACCGAAGAATTTTTACTTCCCTTTGTGCGCTAAATCCATTTCCAGACGTTTTCGGGAGTTTGCGTTTTCGGAGGTTTGCGTTTATGACGCTAGCGTCTGTTCATTCGAATCAAACATTGCCACCTTTTAAAAGTCGAGACTTTGACATTTTGACAGCATCCTTCACTCTTCAATTTATTATTTAGAAACATGCCTGGTTGTAACTTTCAGCATAAATGGCTAAAAATGCCAAGTTATAAAACATGGATAGCGCCTGGAAAAACTGCAAATTACGCAAGTTGCACCATGTGTAAAAAAGAAATATGTTTGACCAGCATGGGAGAAAGTGCAGTAAAGTCGCATGTTACTGGAAAAAAACACCAACAACTTGTCTCTGCACATTCAAGTTGTATTAAATCGTTCATTTCAACTGAGGTAAGTAATAAATTTATTTATCTCATTTATAAAACATATTTAAATAAGTCCGATTTAAAGATAGGCCTACTGTATTTGCGTCTTTAATTTACAATATATTTAGGCTACAGTTTTATTTTTTAATCATGGCCAAAATTAGTGTTTGAATGAAATTTCTTAGTTTACAACTGTTTACGGGAACATCTTTGACACAGTTTAAGATTGTCAGGAATAGAAATTGATGGCGATTCCATATCCTATACCCTGTTATCAGACCCATGTCCCACTGTTCATTTTTTGGAAATAAATATATTTTGAATGCTTTTTTTTTATGACAGCCTAAAGAGACATATCTCGTTCAACTTCTGAAGGATTAGGGGCCTATAATTAGGATAGGCCTACATGTTTTCAATTCCAGATAACATGAATAACCGCTGATTCATGAAAGTGCCATCACTTCTGTTAAATCACTGTAGGCCTAATTAGGATGCATGAAAATTAGCCTACCAATTTTGTGCATAGTGGGCCTATAGGCCTATGTTATTTTAAAAATAAATAGGTAAATAAGTAAAATTAAATAAAATTTAAAAAAATATCTAAACAAACAAACGAGATAAAACAAAACAAAACCCAACAAAAACACCAAACAAAGATAGTAAAGATGGGTGGGGAAGGGGGTGGGGGGGTGTAAAGGCATGCTGTTTCCAGTTAGATATTTAATTGATTTTCACATATCCTATAAGAATATCATCATACCTTCACCCTCCCAATTACTATATATTAACTTTTCTTGTTCTGGTTAAATATTGTTTGACTTTATTATTCATGCGTTTAGAACTTTGACTTGGTAAATATACATAGCTTAGGCCTACTCATAAGTTATTTGTGTGTTCCTTTTTTTTTTTTTTTAAACAGAAAAGAACACAACCCCAAGGAGCAGTTTTTCCCTCAGAAATATCAAAACCATCTAACAGTACTCCCTCGGACACGT
The DNA here is from genome assembly GCA_024509875.1 of Oreohelix idahoensis. Taxonomy (NCBI): domain Eukaryota; kingdom Metazoa; phylum Mollusca; class Gastropoda; order Stylommatophora; family Oreohelicidae; genus Oreohelix; species Oreohelix idahoensis. The sequence goes on from JAMPIV010011574.1 coordinate 124,963, forward strand.
CAAAAACGTCTAACACTACTAGGAGACCTACAGATGTGACATCATTTGTGACCAAGGAAGAAACTCTCAGAGCTGAGATTATTTGGACTCTTTTTTCAGTGAAAAGTCACCATAGTTTTAATTCAAATACAGGAGTTAATAAAATTTTTCAGAAAATGTTTCCTGATAGTTCTATTGCCAGACAGTTTGGTCTATCTGAAAGGAAAACTTTCTACTTGGCCTCTTTTGGACTGGCTCCATATTTCACCTCACTTCTTGAGAGCCAGCTTAGCAAGAACAGTTACATTGTTCTGTTTGATGAAAGCATGAACAAATCAAAGCAGCGAAAGCAAATGGATTTCCATGTTCGTTTCTGGGATGTGAATGTGATAAAAACACATTATCTAACATCAAAGTTTCTTGGACATGCTAGAGCTCTTGATATGCAAACTGCATTTGATGATGCATGCTCATCGTTAAATTTAGGACATTTGCTCCAACTGTCCATGGAGGGGCCTAATGTAAATTGGTCTTTTCATGACAAAATTAATGTGCTACTGAACCAGAACTATGGCACAGAACTACTGAATGTTGGAAGCTGTGGGCTGCACAAAGTTCACTGTAGCACTGAAGAAAAAACAACTTAAATTGAAAAAGACAAATCATCCTGTGTTTTGTACGACAGAAGATAAGGCATGCCGACATGATACCCTGCTTCAAGTTATACCATACAGTCAAGGATTATCAACAATCCAGACAAAGACTCTTGCAGAGGCCTACAGCTACAACTTGAACCCCAATTAATGAAAAAAGCAGCTCAGACTCCAACTAGAGGTACGTAACTACTCAAACATTTACAAACACACATTGTTATGCCACAGATGCAGAATACATTCAAAAAAGACAAACACGAAAAATAGTTTTTTTTTTTGCATTTTATTCACAATTTTTTTAGCCTTTTATGTTGATATATGTGGTTAATCGTTAAATCAATACATCAATCACGCTTATTTTATTCATTGCCATCCATGTCACTAACATTTTATTGTGCTGACGTTGAACAAATTCGCTAAAAACTGGGAAAAGATGTCTGTTTTTCAATCTTTTATGAATTTTCAAAAAAAAAAAAAAAAAAAGTTCTTTTTAAAGAAATCTGCAAACAACCTTGGTAATGGGAGACGGTAATGCTCCGGATTGCTGGTCAGCAAAGTGATAATTGTATCTGAGAAAAAATTTGATGAGGAAAATATTTGAGTTTCCCATCCTTGAAAATCACGTGCTGGACCTGGAAAAAGCCTGGAAAATGCTTGAAGAAATTTGCTATGAACCCTGGATACAGTGAGACACTGGAGCTTGAAGTTAGGGTTATGGTTGTAGTGATACAGTTAGACACTGGAGGTTAGGGTTATGGCTGTAGTGATACAGTTAGACACTGGAGCTTAAAGTTAGGGTTATGGTTGTAGTGATACAGTTAGACACTGGAGGTTAGGGTTATGGCTGTAGTGATACAGTTAGACACTGGAGCTTAAAGTTAGGGTTATGGTTGTAGTGATACAGTTAGACACTGGAGCTTAAAGTTAGGGTTATGGTTGTAGTGATACAGTTAGACACTGGAGCTTAAAGTTAGGGTTGTGGTTGTAGTGATACAGTATGACACCAGAGCTTAAAGTTAGGGTTATGGCTGTAGTGATACAGTAAGACACCAGAGGTTAGGGTTATGGTTGTAGTGATACAGGAAGAAACTGGAGGTTAGGGTTATGGTTGTAGTGATACAGGAAGACACGGGAGGTTATGGTTGTAGTGATACAGTAAGACACCAGAGGCTAGGGTTATGGTTGTAGTGATACAGGAAGACACGGGAGGTTAGGGTTATGGTTGTAGTGATACAGGAAGACACGGGAGGTTAGGGTTATGGTTGTAGTGATACAGTAAGACACTGGAGGTTAGGGTTATGGCTGTAGTGATACAGTAAGACACTGGAGCTTAAAGTTAGGGTTATGGTTGTAGTGATACAGTAAGACACTGGAGGTTAGGGTTATGGCTGTAGTGATACAGTAAGACACTGGAGCTTAAAGTTAGGGTTATGGTTGTAGTGATACAGTATGACACCAGAGCTTAAAGTTAGGGTTACGGTTGTAGTGATACTGGAAGACACTGGAGGTTAGGGTTATGGTTGTAGTGATACAGTAAGACACTGGAGCTTAAAGTTAGGGTTATGGTTGTAGTGATACAGTATGACACCAGAGCTTAAAGTTAGGGTTATGGCTGTAGTGATACAGTAAGATACCAGAGGTTAGGGTTACGGTTGTAGTGATACCGTAAGACACTGGAGGTTAGGGTTATGGTTGTAATGATACAGTAAGACACCGGAGATTAGGGTTATGGTTGTAGTGATACAATAAGACACTGGAGCTTAAAGTTAGGGTTATGGTTGTAGTGATACAGTATGACACCAGAGCTTAAAGTTAGGGTTATGGCTGTAGTGATACAGTAAGACACCAGAGGTTAGGGTTACGGTTGTAGTGATACCGTAAGACACTGGAGGTTAGGGTTATGGTTGTAATGATACAGTAAGACACCAGAGATTAGGGTTATGGTTGTAGTGATACCGTAAGACACTGGAGGTTAGGGTTATGGCTGTAGTGATACAGTAAGATACCAGAGCTTAAAGTTAGGGTTATGGTTGTAGTGATACCTTAAGACACTGAAGGTTAGGGTTATGGTTGTAGTGATACCGTAAGACACTGGAGGTTAGGGTTATGGCTGTAGTGATACAGTAAGATACCAGAGCTTAAAGTTAGGGTTATGGTTGTAGTGATACCGTAAGACACTGGAGGTTAGGGTTATTGTTGTAGTGATACCTTAAGACACCGGAGCTTAAAGTCAGGGTTATGGCTGTATTGATACAGTGAGACACCAGAGCTTAAAGTTAGGGTTATGGTTGTAGTGATACCGTAAGACACTGGAGGTTAGGGTTATGGCTGTAGTGATACAGTAAGACACCAGAGATTAGTGTTATGGCTGTAGTGATGCAGTATGACACCAGAGCTTAAAGTTAAGGTTATGGCTGTAGTGATACAGTAAGACACCAGAGGTTAGGGTTATGGCTGTAGTGATGCAGTATGACACCAGAGCTTAAAGTTAAGGTTATGGCTGTAGTGATACAGTAAGACACCAGAGCTTAAAGTTAGGGTTATGGTTGTAGTGATACAGTAAGACACCAGAGATTAGGGTTATGGCTGTAGTGATACAGTATGACACCAGAGCTTAAAGTTATGGTTATAGTGATACCATAAGACACTGGAGGTTAAGGTTGTAGTGATACCGTAAGACACCAGAGCTTAAAGTTAGGGTTATGGCTGTAGTGATACAGTAAGACACCAGAGGTTAGGGTTATGGTTGTAGTGATACAGTAAGAGACAGCCTTTACGTTCTCTCAGGAAAAGAGAACTACAGTAGTCCACAATCTGGGCTATCTTTTTCAGCTCTGCTCATGAGGTTCTAGTCAATTTTTACTATCTTCCACTGTCATTGTTTCCCATATTCTCTTTGCGCATTCATCTCCTCTCCTACAGTTTGTAGCCAGAGGTGTATGAGTGGTTATATTGTTATCTTTAGTTTGTTTACTGAGACTGTATTCTACAGTTTGTAGCCAGAGGTGTATGAGTGGTTATATTGTTGGTTGTTTACTGAGACTGTATTCTACAGTTTGTAGCCAGAGGTGTATGAGTGGTTATATTGTTGGTTGTTTACTGAGACTATATTCTGCCCATCTACACCTTTTTTTTTTTTTTTTTTTTTTTTTTGAGAAATTTTGAGAAATCATCACTTGTTTCAGTACACATGTACAGATCATCACTTGTTTCAGTACACATGTACAGATCATCACTTGTTTTAATACGCATGTACACATCACTTGTTTCACAACGTATATACAAATCATCATAATAATAATAATAATAATAGCCCCTTCAGTCATAACTGACTATGGGAATGCGCCCATGAGGTGACAGCCCTCAGCTGCTTATTTTCCTGGTGCTCCTTTCGACGTTTTCTCCTCACCTCTGCTTCTTGTGTGAGCCTCTCTTCGCCCAATCTGAGGTGGCGCCGTAAATAGCATCGCCACTTAGTGCGATCGGCAGCTTCATCCTCCCATGTTGCTGGATCCATGTCCAGTGCCCTCATATCTCTCTTGCACACATCTTTGAACCTCAGCTGTGGTCGCCCAACTGTTCTCTTGTCATCTGCTAACTGTCCGTAGAAGATATCTTTTGGGATGCGACCATCATCCATGCGGCGAACATGGCCAAGCCAGCGAAGTCTTAGACAGCGCAGACTTCGCAGACAAATCATCACTTGTTTCAATACACATGTATGTATCAATCATCACCAATTCCTGTAGCAGGGTAGTAGACCTGAAAGCTTACCTTGGTCAGGTGATCAGATGAGATTATATAAACACTAGTAGTTCTTGTTATCTCATGTCCAGTTCTGGACAAGAGCTCAGCCCATGACTTCACTTGTTTTTTAATGACAGTAATGCCCCAATTTAGCTGAAGTAGTCCTGTCTGTTGTTGATTGGAGCATGCCTCACCAAAAGAAGGCTTTATTTTTAAAAATGATATACATGTTACTTAACTCTTAAAGGACGAGCGGCCAGTATTTGGGTCGATGAATCTAGGCTCAGAAGAAGGGAAGCCAGTTTTCAGGGTCGGTCCTTTTGAATCAAGTTTTTGGTTTCGTTTCATCCCAGTTAGAAGTTTTAGATGACTGATAAGCAGAAGTATAGCCATTTCTTATTATTCTAACGCAGGAAAGTTTTACAAAATTTGTGTTACCAATTGTCGTTGGCGTCTAGTTCATCTTCTCACAAGCGACCTACTCATCGTAGTGCTCAGCAGGCTCTTAGTTTGATAGAAAATTTCAGAGAAGATGAAGACGGGTACAGCAGTAGTGACTTCAGTGTTAATTCTAGGTGTAGTTCATCTTCCAGCGATGTGGATTCAGAGAATGAAGGTGTTATGTCAGGAAGAGTGGGCGTGGTTCCATCACCTAACATTGATTCTTCAACATCAGACCCAGTAAGACTTAATTTAGTTTTATAAGAAGGGGAAAAGCGAAATCAGAAGTGTGTCGGAAATATACGAGGGCTGTCTGGAAAAGAATCGGCCATAATTAATATTAGAAAAACCGTTTGCGTGACATCGATGTAACTTGGCAGCCAAATAGAGTGGCCTGTTATGCACATACATGTGCAATGTTGACGTTGCTGTACCAGTCAGTGCGGCCGTTAAAAGCCGTCTAGTGAGCACATGATGCATGGGCGGGCGCGTTGTCGTGATGAAGACGCCAATCGCCAGTTGCCCACGACTGTGGTTGTTTTCGTCGTACTGCATTTCTCAACCGATGGAGAACTTTGAGGTAGTACTCCTTATTAATTGTTTGGCCTGAAGGAGCGTACTCGCGATAGATAACACCTTCCCAATAAAAAAACACAGAAAAAATTGTCTTGATCTTGCTACGGGTTTGCCGCGCCTTCTTCGGGCGTGGAGAACCAGGCGACTTCCACTGAGACGACTGAGCCTTCGTTTCTGGATCATAGCAGTAGATCCACGATTCATCTCCGGTTATGACTTTCTTCATGAAATCTGGGTTTTTGGTTGCGATTTGAAGCAAATCATTAGCAACTGTGGCACGAAGTTCCTTCTGCTCTGGTAGCAGAATCCGCGGAATGAATTTTGCCACGACACGTCTCATACCCAGATCCTGGGTCAGAATCTCGGATACAATAGTTTTTGGAATTCCCAGATCTTTTTCTAGTTCTCGCACTGTCAGTCGCCGATCTTTGTTGATTGCAGCCCGTACACGTTCAACATTTTCCGGTGTTCTGCTTGTTGCAGACCTTCCAGAAATGGGATCACATTCAACAGATTCTCGACCATCTTTGAAGCGTTTGTGCCACACCTTTATTTGTGTAGCACTCATTGCATCGTCTCCAAAAGCCTTCTGAAACATCATAATAGTTTCCGTGGAGGAATGTTGAAGCTTGACACAAAATTTGATTCAGATTCTTTGCTCTACTCGTTCAGCCATTTTGAATGCGACGACCACACAGTGCACGTGCTCACTAGACGGCTTTTAACGGTCGCACTGACTGGTGCAGCAACGTCAACATTGCACACGTATGTGCATAACAGGCCACTCTATTTGGTGGCCAAGTTACATCGATGTCGCGCAAACAGTTTTTCAAATATTAATTATGGCCGATTCTTTTCTGGACAGCCCTCGTAGAATGGCAGGAGGCAAATGTGGGTGTACTAACAAGGAATAGCTTTAGATTCCAACCCAAAGATGGAAGAACAGTGGTTGTGTCAGCAAATTTTAATGAATCATCTACCCCAATCCAGTGTTTTGAAAGCCTTGTATCATCAGCTATAAGGGAGGAAATTTTAAAAAGCATAAACTGCTTTGCAGAAATTGAAGTGCAGAAGCATACACCTTCACTGAAAAGATCAAGATATACTAGGTGGAATCCAGTAAGTGATTATGAGCTGCTAAAATTTTTTGCTCTGCTTCAAGCAATGGGTATCGACAAAAGGCCAAGTATAAAAGATTATTTCTCCTCACAAGAGCATATATTTCACACTCCATTTTATTCCCAAATAATGGAGAGAGACAGATTTTTGTCTATATTGCAAACTATGTTACTTCGCGCAGGTGTGTGTCCTTAGGTGTGATGTGCGACGGAACGAACGGAATAAACGCTGCGGTACAGAAAACACCAAAATTTTTTCAAGTCCATAATACGCTGAGTTTTTTGGTGTACTAGTGAAAGGGCTGTGACTGTGGGGCAAAAATGGCAATTTATAAACTTAAAATATTCAAAATCCTCATTCAATTTCCTTTTCAAATATATATATAACTTGACTCTATTTGTTAAAAACTTAGAACGAACTGACACTTACATGGTAACACTATATGAAAAACCTGAGTTGCAGAAAATTCCTTTGCTTAAAACATGGGGGAAAACCCAAAGAGTTAAAGCATAAAAACCAACCAAATAATGTTTACTTAGTTGATTTTTCATGGCACCTTTTTTGTTTTCCAAACATTAAATGCAGCCAACAGTACAGCAGGTGTATCAACTGCCAGTACAGGTTCCTGTAAGCCAGTTTACCACCACACCTGTCAGCATAAGTGGTGGTTCTGTCATTGTTCTGCAGCCTCCCTCCACACATTCTGCTCCCAGCCCTTCTGGTAAGTTGACTGACAGTTGAAAATGACACCAATCAAAATGTTTGCTTGTCCAGCCTGTTTGACACCAATCAAAATGTTTGCTTGTCCAGCCTGTTTGACACCAATCAACATGTTTGCTTGTCCAGCCTGTTTGACACCAATCAAAATGTTTGCTTTTCCAGCCTGTTTGACACCAATCAAAATGTTTGCTTGTCCAGCCTGAGGTTAAGACAAGCTGCTAGCTGTAGTTAGGCTTGAATGAAGCTCAGTGGAGCGTGGAAGGTTTTCACATGTTTGGTGATTGCAAATGAAAGGGGTCAGTCAGTCAGAGAGAGAGAGATATGTGTTGGGTCAGTAGTGTGTTGAGTTAGTAGAGAGTTGAGTCAGGAGACAGCGAAGAGCGTAGAGAAGAGAAAGGTGGATGTCTATAGTAGTGCGCGAGTAGAGGGCCAGAGTTGTACAGTAGATTTATGTAGTAGCCTATTTTGTGGCTGTAGTTATTCCGAGGATCAGAGTGACCGTAGAATACTCGGGATTTGTTATGTCTCCAATATTTGTAATGGCCCTGCGCCCATTGTGACTTATTTGTGATATTGTATATTCACGGAGATTGATATGGTTGTTGGAGTTGGTGTATTTACTCCTTAGACAGTGAGCTAGACGAGTGGTGTATAAGTGTTGTCTGATCGTCTACATCCACCCACATACACCCTACTCGTCACAGCTTGTCCAGCCTGTTTGACACCAATCAAAATGTTTGCTTGTCCAGCCTGTTTGACACCTATCAAAATGTTTGCTTGTCCAGCCTGTTTGACACCTATCAAAATGTTTGCTTGTCCAGCCTGTTTGACACTTAACAAAATGTTTGCTTGTCCAGCCTGTTTGACGCCTATCAAAATGTTTGCTTGTCCAGCCTGTTTGACACCAATCAAAATGTTTGCTTGTCCAGCCTGTTTGACACCAATCAAAATGTTTGCTTGTCCAGCCTGTTTGACACCAATCAAAATGTTTGCTTGTCCAGCCTGTTTGACACCAATCAAAATGTTTGCTTGTCCAGCCTGTTTAAAGCTGATCATAGAAAACTGTAACTTTTGTTTTGCCAAAACATGGGGACACATTAATAACCCATGACCCCTGGCTTTTGGTGTTTGAAAACCTCTTAAATAGACTTAACTGTTACTTAAGGGTTTCTAAGCTTTAATTAAATACAGGGCAGGTAGATAAGAAATAGATTGACTACATAAAAACATGGGCTAATGTACACATCGCAGAACTAAACAAACGATTGACAGACACAAGTGACTACTAATGGTCTAGTACTCATCATCTGTAGTGGTTGAATGGGAAAAAAACAAAACAAAAACACACAAATAGTAATACGTCTTACAAGGAGAAAGGAAAAAAAAAAACCTACGTTGCGGGCCACAAGGCCTTCATCAGGGACAGACAAACAAGAGACAGGAGGGAAAGAAAATGAGAATTAAGTAGAGAACATGAAACTATAAAAATAAGAGAAGAAAAAAAAATACTCCCATATGTCCAGTCACATGCAACAAGATGGCTGCCACTAAACCGGAAAGCGGAAGTCGATAGTACATAAAAACAAAAAACAAAAAGAAATAATGAAAACAAGGACTGGAAAACAGTGAGGAAAAAAAATAAAAAAATAAAATAAAAAATACATAAATAAATAATATAATAAATAAATTTTAAAAAATAAAAATTATAATAAATATATATAATAAAAAAAATAAATTAAAAAAAAATATTAAAAAATATATATATACGAGGGACGGTCAAAAAGTAATGCCTCGTAATTTTTAATTTCATTCAATAGGCAAGAAAACATAAAATTCACATTGAAATGTAGCCCCAAGTCTGAACTTCAAAAATTTATTTTTCAATGTTGTCTCCGTTATTTGTTACAGTTTTTGTCCATCTTCTCACAAGGGCATGTATCCCCGCACGGTAAAAATTTGTATCCTTTTTCCTAAACCACTGGCGTACAGCACGTTTAAGGGTCTCGGTGTCCTCAAAGTGATGTCCGCGAAGATCTTCTTTCAGTGGTCCAAACAGATGGAAGTCAGAAGGTGCAAGATCGGGACTGTAAGGGGGATGTAATAATGTCCAGCCAAATTCTGCAGTCGCATCAATGGTGCGTTTAGCGGTGTGTGGCGTGGCATTATCGGGCAACAGTAGAGCAGTTCTCTGATCTTTTAATGGGTAAAGTCGCCGAAGACGACTTCTAAGCTTCTTCAAAGTTTCAATGTAACAGTCTGCATTCACCATGTTTTCCTGTTCCAAGAAGTCGAGAAGAATCACACCCTTCTCATCCCAAAACACGGAGGCCATAACTTTCCCTACAGATGGTGAACTTTTGAACTTCTTTCTTGTTGGCGATGTTGTGTGATGCCATTCCATTGACTGCCTCTTGGATTCTGGCTAAAAAAAATGAACCCAAGTCTCATCACCTGTCACAATATTCGATAAAAACTCTTCTTCAGTTTCGTAACGGTGCAGGAGGTTGATGGCTATGGTTTTCCTTGTTTCTTTATGTCTGTCTGTCAACATTCTGGGTACCCACCGTGCACAAACTTTTGAATAACCCAGGTCTTTAATGATGTTCTGGACATTGCCTTTACTAATGGACAACATGGAAGAAAGTTCATCCAGTGTTACCTGACGGTCACCACGAATGATGCCATCAACTCGATGAATGTTGTGTGGAGTCACTGCGGTAGACGGACGGCCAGTCCGCTTTGCGTCAGCCATTGAGGATTGACCTACTTCAGCTTCGTCACAACGATGTACCCAACGTCGGACAGTGCTAACATCCACTGTTGAATCTCCATAAACATTCTTCAAACGTTCGTGGATGCGAATTGGGGTCTCGCCTTCAGCATTGAGGAATTCTATGACATAACGTTGTTTTAACCAAACGTCTTTGGCAGCCATTTTTAAACTGTTACAGTGGTGCCACCTGTTACTGAAACAGGTTGGTAATGCCAAACAGTGCAGAAGAGTGTTTGAGGAATCCTGCTAAATTTACAAATTGTACACCGATGCAGTATTTACATACATAAAAAATAGGAGGCATTACTTTTTTACCTTCCCTCGTATATATATATATATATATATATATATATATATATATATATATATATATATATATATATATATATATATATATATATATATATATATATATATATATATATATATATATATGTAAATAAATAAAAAGTAAAAGATAAATAAAATATTTAAAATATTAAAATACAATGGAGAGAAAAAAAAAATGGGTGATCGCAACAAGGTAGAAAGTCATAATACAGCTGGGACTAGATAGAAAAGGACGCCTCAGACAAAAGAATGTTGGGTATTCAAACCGTGTAGTTTAAGGCAACCCATAAGATGGATGAGGCATTGTTCCTGGCGAAACCGACTGTTGGCGTCCGAGGAACAGGATCTGATGGCTGTCACCTGGATGTCAGTGGCACCGTGGTGGTCAGGGCCATTGAAGTGGATGGCCACAGGTGTGGATTTCAACTGAGAGATGTCGTAGAGGTGTCTGCAGAATCGGTTGCCCAGTCGTGTGCCCATTTGGCCGATGTAAGTAATGCTGCAACGTTTGCATATAATAGCATAAATGACGTTGCGTGACTCACATGTGAAACCATGGGCGATGGTGAACTTGGCATTAGGGAACGAGACTGAACGTGTTTCGATTACATACTGACATGTCTTACATCGTGTTCGGTTACATGGCTTGGTCCCAAAGTGGCCATCGTTGACGGTTTTCAAACGGCTGTGGACTAGGAGGTCCCTCAAATTTTTATCCCGTCTATATGCCAGCAAGGGTGGCTCACTAAACACTTCCAGCGCCACTGGGTCAGCTTGGAGGAGAGGTAGGTGACGATACAGGATCCGTTTGACAGCAGTGCTGTGAGGGTGATAGGTCATTATTAACTTGGCTCTATCAGAGGAGGTTTTGTTGCGTGGTTTGAGGGCCTCTAGACGTGAGATAGGGAGAACACGCTCTAAGGCAGAGGAAAGAACATCCTCTGGATACTGTCTGCGATGGAAGAAGTCCAACATTTCTTGTGCATGGCATAGAAAGTTGTCATCATCTTGGCATAACCGACGGAGGCGGAGAAGTTGTGAGAATGGCAAGGAGTCACGACAAGCCGGAGGATCCTCTCATCACTGAAATCCAGGTGACAGCCATCAGATCCTGTTTCTCAGACGCCAACAGTCGGTTTCGCCAGGAACAATGCCTCATCCATGTTATGGGTTGCCTTAAACTACACGGTTTGAATACCCAACATTCTTTTGTCTGAGGCGTCCTTTTCTATCTAGTCCCAGCTGTATTATGACTTTCTACCTTGTTGCGATCACCTATTTTTTTTTTTCCCCTCTCCATTGTATTTTAATATTTTAAATATTTTATTTATTTATCTTTTACTTTTTATTTATTTATTTTTATTGTTTTTTATTTTATATTTTTAAATTTTTTTTATTTTTATTATATATATATATTTATTATAATTTTTATTTTTTTTTAAATTTATTTATTATATTATTTATTTATATATTATTATTTTTATTATTTTTTTTTTTCCTCACTCTGTTTTCCAGTCCTTGTTTTCATTATTTCTTATTTTGTTTTTGTTTTTATGTACTATCGACTTCCGGTTTAGTGGCAGCCATCTTGTTGCATGTGACTGGACATAAGGGAGTATTGTTTTTTTTTCTCTTATTTTTATAGTTTCATGTTCTGTACTTAATTCTCATTTTCTTTCCCTCCTGTCTCTTGTTTGTCTGTCCCTGACGAAGGCCTTGTGGCCGCAACGTAGGTTTTTCTTGTCCTTTCTCCTTGTAAGATGTATTACTATTTGTGTGTTTTGTTTTGTTTTTTTCCCATTCAACCGTTTTACCCCCGTCTTACGGCAGTTCTCCTCATATACTTATATTATATCATCTGTAGTGACCAGGTGCTGTGAGACAGGTAAAGTCAAGTCCCACAATTGCACACAGTGTGCCTAAGGGGAAGTTAATAAATAAGTCACTAATGAATATGACACATATGGACACTTGGGCTGTCTAGTGTACACCACAAAGTCCAGATTACAGTAAGAGTGCTAGCCAAACACATGTTTTCAGTAGTTTCAGATGACGTTTGTACTGGAAAAAAAGTACAGACTGGAGTAGTAATTAATGGTGAGCATTTTGTGTGAGCGAAAGGACGTGCAGGTTAGGACGTAGTCAAGAATTGTTTGTTGTTCAATGTGAGGAATGATGTACATCTGTGTTCAGCTGGAAGGAGACATTTGGACCGTGGTGTTCTAAACTTGAAAATGATCATGGACATGTGACGTGTGGGAGAAACTGTTTTTCAGTTTGTTGAAGGATACCAGTATATAAGGCTAGTGACTTTGACTGAGTGTTCTGACAGGTTAACCTACCACTTAAAGCATGATTGTCTACACCTTTTATAAGTCTGCATTTGATGGGTGTTCACAGAACTGACAGCTTAACAGGAAATGCCCCACATGGAACTGACTTTGGAACATCTTGTCAGTATGAGGCTGAACAAGATTATCACAGGCACTGAGTCATGGACATGTCACTACCAACCCACCAGATCACAGATCGGGGTAGCTCGTACATAACACATTGTAACTTGTATATGTCATTATTTAACTTGTATTTTATGAACATAATTTTTTGTAAAGCCACAGAAGCAAAGTTACTGTTCCAGTGGGCGTGTCCCTGTTAGCCAGGGACCAAAACACTCAGCTAAAACTACAAAAGCTACAAAAGTCCATTTCTGTCACAGATTTTTCACATGCTATCATGGCTTCAACATCCACCCAGCCTGTGTCCATGACAACAACAACTGTAAAGAGACCTGGCCTAAAAGTGCATATACCAGAGAGGGCACCAGCTGTTTCTCAGGTTAGTACCTTATTTGTTTTTATCCTGATATTTTAAACAGAGTTTACAGTAACCTTTTTTTTTGTTGAGACATTTATTGTTAATGGTTATGTTAATGTTATACAGTACTGTTAGTAAAACATGATGTGTTGGTAGTGGTACTGTTGGTAAACTGGTATTACTGTTGGTAGTGGTACTGTTGGTAAACTGGTATTACTGTTTGTAGTGGTACTGTTGGCAAACTGGTATTACTGTTTGTAGTGGTACTGTTGGTAAACTGGTATTACTGTTGGTAGTGGTACTGCTGGAAAACTCGTATGATTTTTGGTAGTGGTACTGTTGGTAAAACAGTATTACTGTTAATAGTGGTACTGTTGGTAAACTGGTATTACTTTTGGTAAACTGGGATTACTGTTTGTAGTGGTACTGTTGGTAAACTGGGATTACTTTTTGTAGTGGTACTGTTGGCAAACTGGTATTACTGTTGGTAGTGGTACTGTTGGTAAACTGGTATTACTGTTGGTAATGGTACTGTTGGTAAACTTGTATTACTGTTGGTAGTGGTACTGTTGGAAAACTGGTATGATTTTTGGTAGTGGTACTGTTGGTAAAACAGTATTACTGTTAATAGTGGTACTGTTGGTAAACTGGTATTACTGTTGGTAGTTTTACTGTTGGTAAACTTTGATTACTGTTTGTAGTGGTACTGTTGGCAAACTGGTATTACTGGTGGTAGTGGTACTGTTGGTAAACTGATATTACTGGGGGTAGTCATACTGTTGGTAAAACTGTATGACTTTTAGTAGGAGTATGGTTGGTAAACTGGTATTACTGTTGATAGTTGTACAGTTGGTAAACTGGTATGACTTTCGGTAGGGATGTGGTTGGTAAACTTGTATTACTGTTGGTAAACTGGTATTACTGTTGGTAAACTGGTATTACAGTTAATAGGGGTACTGTTGGTAAAACAATGACTGTTGGTGGTCATTCTTTGTACTGATAACGTTGATAGTTATTGCAAAGTAGCAACAAACAGCAGCAGTAGTAGCTGACAACCAAATTTAAAAGACTCCAGCAAACACAAACTGTGTTTGGCAGGGTGTGTCTGTGTGTTACGGTTACGTTTTTCTTTGGGCTAGTAGTTCTTGAGATAAATTTGATTATTATATAATAGGTCGGACACTGCTTCAAGTCAAGTGCCAATAGGGGTATGTCCTTTTTCAGTCCCCGCCCAAAGCCGTAAACTTCAACATAAATGATATTCCAAAGGCCAGGTTGGACGATTCAAATACACATTTTATTAGACATCTCGTAGCTCCAAATAATTTATAGATGATATGCTCATTAGGTTATGGCATCAACTAGACAGTCTCTAGCGTCGCGATACAGTCTTGTAACTGAACAATGTCGAGGACATTTCCATACAATTTTATTATAATTCAACTCATGTTCATCAGGTCACACATCATTCCTCTTACATATTATCTGGTCTTATCTCACGGAGGTATATGGATAATCCAGAGATGGAATACATAGGAATATGACAAAAAAATCTTCTAACACTCGGGAGCCGAGAACACATACGTCCAACACCTTGAAAAGACACACAGCGAATCCCCGAATCAAAGGAACGCTGAGCTCACCAGACGGCAACTTTGGCGTCTGCCATTTGACCACCAAAAGTAATGACGTCACTTCCTGTAACCAAGGCCAATGTACGTAAACAAATCAACAACATGTCGAACTGTATTGATATCGACATACATGTTATAAATTTACTCATATAACATTCACACACACTCACACCCCCCCCCCCTCCCTCCCCCCTCCCTCCCCCCTTCCCTGTCAAATAATGGAAACGAAGTTTTCATTATTTACGTGGTGTGAGTTCAAAACATCACTGGAGTGAAAAGATGGCATCATCAAATTTCACTGTTAGTATGAAATAGTATAGCACCCAGGTTTGTGCTCCAGAGTAGGCAAATAAACACTCAAGGTGTGGAAATTAGTAATAACATTACTAACACCATCGACTACAAAAGATACAAATCATTTGACAACAATGTGAGGTAACCATAGCAAAATCAGCTAACATGTAAAAATGAAATGATTATATCAGTCCAGGTACTATCATACCGCACACCGTCCAAAACACCTAACTGTCTCGTCAGGTAACATTAGTCACTTAGTCTCAAAATGCAAAGCATTAAAATTAATTACATTATGTAATAGAGACAATAGATGACATCAGGCAGACAATCAAACAATAAATTGAGTGAATGCAATATCTTTGTGAATTAATCAAAATTTTGTGTGCTTCAAAATCATATGTCCTTAATTATAACATATTAATGGCAAGCGAAGCAAGTTAATCTTGTATATGACACTTGTGTGAGTGATAGATAAGACTATGCTTATGTGTTGTACCAATAGATAATAGTATGGCATATTAGCCAATTAATGATATAAAGTCCAGTATGAGTGTGACATATATTTGTGTCAAAACCTCAACAATTTCTAGTGAATTCACAGTAATCACTACTTAGTATTACGTATAAAAGTTCAATTCGTTAGTGCAAAGTCCTTTCGAATGAATAAATGTTCATACAATGTTCCTTGACGAATGTAGAATTACATTACAGTAATGATAATATCCATGATTGATATCCATGCAATAGAATGTCTGTAAGAATCCAAATGATACTACACCCAGTAATGCGCACTTGACAAACAGTCAAAAATGAAATTAATTGTTGTGTCCCTTTGATATTTAGAGTCACTCGTTTCAGTGTTATGCCCCTTTAATATGTAGACGTTAGTAATTCCAATTAAAATTGGCACAATATGTCCGCACAAAAATCTCTTGAAATGATATCGTTTGTAACATTTTACCAAAGTTATGCTTGTAAGTCTGTAAATTGCATATTAGCACTGTCTTCTTCTTCTTCTTTGATCCAAAAATCGCCAAAACAGTCAGCGGCCATCACGCCTGGTGGCGTCTTGTAGGGCAGCAACAAATTGATTCCACTTTGCTCAGTCGGTGGCCATCCTTCGTACAGTGCCCCAACTCTGGTTCATTCTTTGCATCGCGGCTTCCACAGTTCTCCGCCAAGTTGTTTTTGGTCGGCCTCTCTTTCGCTTTCCCTCGGGGTCCATAGCATAGCTGTTCTTGATGGTATCAGGGTCCCTTCTGAGGACGTGGCCAACCCAACTCCAGCGTCTGCCAGCTATGATGGTGTGCATGTCCTCCTGGTTACTCCGAATAAGTAGTTCTTGGTTGCTGATGGTGTTTGGCCAAAAGATTCGAAGAATTTTCCTTAGGCAGATTGTGTGGAAGGAGGACAGTTTCGACATTTCCTTCTCTGTTACTCTCCAACATTCCACACCATAGAGAAGCACAGAAAGTACACAGCTCTCATACAGTCTTAATTTGGTGTTTGTGCTGTACTGGGAAGACTTCCAAATGTTGTTGAGAATAGCAAAGGCTGTTCTCATTTTATTCATTCTGTTGTTAATGTCCTTGCTTGTTCCGCCGTCAGGTGTTACTATGCATCCTAGGTAAGTAAATGTGTCTGTCTGTTCTAACTTCTGGTTCCTTACTATTATTGGCTCAGGATTGCCCACATTTAGTGTCATGACCTCTGTCTTCTTCAGATTGATGTTCAGGCCAACCTGCTGGCCATACTTATTCAGTCTATCGGTTTTGTCTTAAATAAGTTGATGTGAATACACGAGTAGTGCAATGTCATCTGCATATTCCAGGTCTTCCAGTGTAGAAAATGTTGTCCATCTAATTCCTCTTGGACTGCCCTCTGTTGTCTGGCGCATCACCCAATCTATGGCTGTCAAAAATAATGTTGTTGTTATCAAGAGTAGGTCAAGAGTAGGGGCATCCATGTCGTACTCCTGTTTTCACTTCGAAAGTTACATTACTCAATCCAACACTGCACGTAAAGTTAGAATAGAGGCTTTTTATGATGGAAACAGTGCAGCTGGGAATTCCATAAGCCCTCAGATTTTCCATAGGGTGTCTCTGTGTATGCTGTCGAAAGCCTTTTCAAAATCAACAAAGTTAATGTACAGCTGTCTCTGCCATTCTGAGCTTTGCTCTATAATGTTCCTGAGGGTAAATATATGATCTGCACGTCTTCTGTTCTTTCTGAAGCCCGCTTGTTCTTTCCTCAGTTTATGGTCAACTGCTTTTGAAATTCTCTGGATGATTATCCTGCCTAGTATTTTGCTGGGAACTGAGAGGAGAGTAATTCCTCTCCATTTGTTGCAGTCTGCAAGGTCGCCCTTTTTGGGCAATTTGACAATTATTCCTTTACTCCACTCTGTTGGTGTTGTCTCAGTTTCCCAGACTTTCACAAATAGTGGTTCTAATATTTCTGCTGCTAGTTCAGGGTCTGCCTTGAATAACTCGGCATTTAGATTGTTGTGACCAGGCGCTTTTCCATTTTTTAACCCTTTGATAGCTGTGATAATTTCTTCTTTTCGTGGAATGTCTGTATTTACGTCTAAGTCACTTTCAGCCTCAGGAACATTCAGCTGAGTCTCTGGTGGTTCCTTATTCCGTGTTTCTCTGAAGTGCTCTGCCCATCTTGTTTCCTGCCCCTGTGCTGTGGTGATGAGATTTCCTTGCTTGTCTCTTACTAACATTATGTTGATTGCACCTCATTTTCCACTAATAGTTTTAGTTATTTTATAAACTGTGCTTTGTTCATTTCTCAGTGCTGCCTCTTCTGACTGTCTTGCAAGGTCATCCAGAAATGTCCTTTTGTTAGCACGGGTTTGACGTTTTACTTCCTTGTCCAGCTGACTGTTCTGTTCACTATATATTGCCTTTAACCTGGGAAACTTAGCTTCTGCTTTCTTTCTTCTCATTTCCTTTCTCTTTGCTATGATGTTTAGCGTTTCTGGTGTTATCCAGTCTTGGCTCTTTCTTTCTTGGAATCCCAAGCATGACTTGCTGCTTTCCTTGTATATTGTTGAGATGGTGTTGAATTTCTGGTCGACATCATCGGTCTCTGTTCTTTCCTGACTTTTGGTAATCTGATATCGTCTCTTTACATCGACCGCGAACGCTTTTCTTGTGAAGGGGTCCTTAAGTTTCATGATGTTATATCTTTTCTGTTTGACTGCAACTGGTCCAGCAGCTCTGAGTTTCACCTTCAGTCTTGCTACTACTAGGTGATGATCACTTCCCACATCTGCGCCTCTTCTTACTTTCACGTCTTGTAGTGCATGCTCCATCTGCCATTGATCATTATGTGATCTATCTGGTTTCTGTCTCGTCCGTTTGGTGATTCCCATGTTAACTTGTGCACTTCCTTGTGTGGAAAAAGTGTTCCTCCAATGTCCAGGTTGTTAATACTGCAGAAGCTTATTAATTTGTCCCCATTCTCATTTACTGTTTCACTGCCGCATTTCCCCATTACTCTTTCGTTATAATTATTGTGTGCTCCAACTTTAGCATTTAGATCTCCCATTGCTATAATAAGATCGTACCTGGGTACAGTTTTCATTTCCTTTTGTACCTGTTGATAGAACTCGTCCTTGATCTCTTCATCGCTGTCGTTTGTTGGTGCATAGCATTGTATAATTGTGGTGTTGGTGAATCTCCCTCTCAGTCTTGCTCTTATCAGTCTGTTGTTAATGGGTTTCCATTCCAGTAAAGACCTTTCCATTCCTTTCTTCAGGATAATGGCTACACCTTCGTTGTGCTGACCATCCTCTCTACCAGAATAAAGTACTGTTTCCCCTGTAGCTGTTTTTATTCTCCCCATCCCTGTCCATCTGCTCTCGCTTATTCCCAGGATATGTAATTTGTAATTCCTCATCTCTGCTGTGATTTGTCTCAGCTTTCCTGCCTCATTCATAGTTCTGACGTTCCAAGAACCAATTCTGGTTTCGTGTTTTGCGGTCAGGGCATCCGTTTTCATGCCAATGGCTTCCTTTCGGCTTTCACCACTGTCAGTCATACGAGCTTGAGACTCCGGATGTCCATCCCGCACCAAAGTTTTTTCATTTTTTGCCGTTTCCGTAACGTGCAATTTTTTACATAGACGGGGGTGTTGGGCCTGTGCTAAAACCCCCAACCTGGAGGACCAGGGTACCAGCTTTTGTCTGACCCCTACCCACGCAGACCAGTCCAGCTTGGTTGAACCTACCAGGAGTAAATCTCCCACTGGCATAGCTCTGGGGATTGTCAGGATACACAAGCTGCCATACCGCTACATGGTATAGGTACCATTGATGGCAGTATTAGCACTGTCATTCATCCAAAATATTCGTAAGTAATGTGCTGAGTTCAACAAAGTATCACTGTATTTTGAGCATTCAAGAATTCATCATCATCCTGTTGCTGTGTGAACCGCTTTCTCATATCAGTGATAAGGGTGGATTAGGGCTAAATGATAATGGTGCGCCACAATGCCAGGTACGTTAGCTCCGTATAAGATTGACGACCACTTGCCACCCCTATCGACACCTGGTATTAAAGTGCAAGATGTAGGTGTCTTCTCTGATTTTAGGATGTTGCTGTGTATGTGGTAGTAGAACAGTTCACAGAGTATAACACAGGCAACATGATGTGTAGAGTCATAGAAATGGTAACTTCGTTGTATAATTTTTTTTCCATTTATTGCACGCCACAAAACAGTCAGGATATTTATATCATCAACATAGTTCAACGAGTTCAGCATTCAAAATCATAGAGTTCTAGTTCGTGAAGCTGTATAAATAATATATATATAAATTCTGCAACAGTGTCAGCTGCAGATCATCACTGTTCATAGACAATAATAAATATTCCCTTTCTGATGCTAGCAGATCAGATGTATACAATCAGTCCGTTTACTGTCTGCACGTGAATAGCATACATGGATTACAGGTCAGCTCGACCTTTATAATGTTTCTAAGTCTAACCATCTGACTTGGACGTGATCTCTGATATAACGAATCCTGGAACACAGACAATAGTCTTGTTGGTCTAGAGCGACCCATATATATATAACTAGTTCAGGTATAAAGATACCGGTGACTTAATCCTAGTCAAAGTACCTCTCCATTTTGAATCACACAGGCGAGCAAAAAGGCGACAAAATGACGAACCTCTAGATGATAGCATAAAGTTCGATACAAGAGGGATTACCTTATTTCGGAAAATCAACCATGAACATATGCCTCCAGGCAGGCTTGAATAATACTGGGAAATAGTCTAGTTAGCTAACTAACTCACAAAGACAATGTATTTCCCTCAGAAAATCACAAGACGCAGGTCGCGTCTGCTCGCGACTTAGACCATTTCTAAACTCCCCGAGCTGGCCGGAACAACAAACGAAAACCAAGTCGAGACATGCGCAGAACGACAATCTCTGAGTCGCCGTTCACAATAAGACGATTCTAAGAACATTCGAGATAAAAGTCTTACACAGTCGCGCCTTTTATGGTCATGAAAAGAAGCGTTAAGAAAGGTTTCAGGCATCTACAACAGTTGACTGATACTACCAAATAAGGAGATATGGTCACGCTTCGTTCAAGAAATTATAGACCGAACGTGTCTCTATACAAGAGAAGGCAAACTCCTAAAAAATTATAGTCTCGATAACTCGGATTATGTCCAGGGTTCGTAGCGACCTGGAAAAACCTTGAAAAACCTGGAAAACGAAAAAAAAAATTCCAGGCCTGAAAAAATGGCTATAAGCCTTGAATTTTCCGCATCGGACCTTGAAAAATAATACGAAATCGAAAGTTCGTTACTTTGTCCATTTTTTGGTTATTGATGGTATTTTTCGCAACAACAGACGCGACGAGTCTAAAAATAAATCAGCGTTTACGCCATTAACGCAAAGCGCCGAAAACGAAACCGCCGAAACTTCTGGAAATGCGCAAAGGGAAGTAAAAATTGTAAAGTTACCGATTTTTACTGTCCCTTTGTTACTGTAAAATGTTTAACATTAAATCCACAAACTTCGGCGCTTTGCGTTAACGACGTAAACGCAGATTCATTTTTAACACTTGTACGTAAGTAAAAAATTCGTTTATCTCATACAAAACCTTTGAAAAAAGTAATTATATGATGTCCCGCTGAAGGTTATAACTAATTAGGATAGGCCTAGGTTTTTTTCTTCAGATAACATGAATAATGCCGATACCGAATGTGGCAAAAGTTTAGGATAAATGAACATCAGCAGGCCCTATGTTATTTAAAAATTTTAAAAAAAAGTTAAACAAACAAACGCAAAACCCAACAAAAATAGTAAAGATGGGGGAGGACGTGGGGGGTGTTAAAGGTCTCCAGTTAGATATTTAATAGATTTTCACTTATCATAAGTATTACCCTCCCAATTACTATATATATTACCTTTTGTTCTAGTTAAATATTGTTTGATTGTATTCATAGCTTAGGGCCTACTCATAAGTTATTTTGTGTTCCTTTTTTTTTTTTTTTTTTTTTAAAACTAACAACCTACTAGGAGACCTACAGGATGTGACACATTATTTGTGACCAAGGAAAAAAACTCTTGAGAGCTGAGATTATTTGGACTCTTTTTTTTTTTTCAGTGAAAAGTCACCATAGTTTTAATCAAATTTCATATGCAACAAGGGACATTTTCTTGATTCAATCCTTGCTTTATTTGCTGAAATTTTTCTATTTGATCGGAAAAATAGGAGCATTTTCGTAAAGTATTGAAAAAGACAAAATATCTGTAGATTAGATAAGGCATGCGACAGTTGGCATGATACGAGATTTAACCTTATATCCACTGTTCACTCCAATGATAATATTCAGTTAGAGACTAATTCTTTGATTAGTGATTGCAGAAAAATATAAGGGAGGTGGGTCAGCCAACTAGGTTTACCCCAACACCTAGATTAAAAACTGCCCTGGTCAAGCATATAACCCAAACTGCCAACATACAAAAAAAGATTTGGACTCTTATTGAACCTGCTTCCGTAGTTTTAATCTGGCGACCTGATTATCGATCATTTGAGATTTTTCGTCGAATTTGGTTGGAAGAGCTGGTGAGAACATTTGAGGTGTGTCGTCGACCTCTGAGCCGACCCAGCGGTACCTTGCGAGTTCTTGAATCGAGGGACGCTGTTTTGAGATATGAAAGTTGCTTTAATTGATTTCACCTCGGTGGCGGGCGTACAAAAAAAAAAAATTGAACCTCTTCACGCAATGTGACACCTTCATGACTTACTGAGCACCATCATTGATAAAAAAGTAAAGGGCAAGGTTGCAAGTGTGTTGAACAAAGCCAGACTTGCATGTAAAATTGCAATGTATTGCTGAAAAGTATCCACACAGTCTTATCAACGACAATACAAAGACTCTTGCGCCTGCTCTTCAACCCCAGTTAATGAAAAAAGGCGACTCCAACTAGAGGTACTTAACTACTCAAACATTTTTCATTGTCAGATGCCACAGAACAGAATACATAGACAAACACGTTGTTTTTTTTTAAAACATTTTATTGTGCATGTAGCCTTCAAACTGCTGCATCAATGTTCCACCATCTTCATTTATGAATTAAAAAAAAAAAAAGTTCTTTTTAAAAAATTGCCTTTTATGTAGTTCTTTTTAGAAACTGCAAACACCCGTAATGCTCCGGATTGCTGATCAGCAAAGTGATCTGGGAAAATGAGGAAAACGAGCTTGTCAGGACCTGGAAAATCTCAAAATTGAAATTTGCTATGAAATGTCCCTTTAGAGAACACGAACAAAAAATGATCATACATACGAAAAATGATCATACAAAGGCTTTGAAAAAAGTAATTATTTGTGCGTAACAATCAGCAATGTTTTTTTCTTGACAAATGCAACCATGTAGAAAAGTTTTCAGCATAGTTAGCATAACCAATGTCAGAGCATTTTTTTCAATCATTGTAGTTGCTGTTTTCTTGATCAGGACATCGTAAAGTATGTTTTTCTTTAGCTGCCAACGAGTTGACAGAACTGTTTTATACACCTAGTAATATCTGAAAAATTAGGTAAGAAATTTTTCTATGAAGAAATTCACCAGCCTAACAGACTGCGAACTTGTTTCTTTTAGTTCGATTTTCGGGAATTTATAAGATTTTGCTGAGTTCCACCAATTATAGTAGAATCTCTTCTAGAGAACGTTTAAGAAAGAAATACATTACCTCCTGAACAAGTTTTTATGACCAATCTGAAAAAAAAAGATTTTCTATTTCACCAAGCCTAACAGTGAATTTTAAATCCTATCTTCAAGAAAAGAAATTTCAGTGAATCCTATTCTTGTCTTATAAGGTCTAGCAGTAAGATTATGTAGATGCAAGGTATTCAAGAAAGACTGAATTCCTACAACATGTTCATCCCAAATTCGATGAAATAAACAAATATCATCAATATAAGTGATTAAATCCTCACGGTCAGAAAAAAGTTTTCGCATCATGCGAACAAAGGTAGCAGGAGCGTTAACAAGACCGACATAAAATTGAATTGAAACAATCCTAGAGGTGTAGCGAAAGCTGTATAAAGTTTAGCTCTATCTGATAATGGCACTTGCCAATATCCTTTTGTCAAGTCAAATTTAGTAAAGAAAGTAGCAGTAGCTAATTTATCCAGAAGAGAATCTAACAATGGTAATGTTTCTGCGTCTGGAATAGTCAGGGCATTTAAACGCCTGAAATCTATGCAAATACGAATAGATTTATCTTTTTTCCTAATCAATACCATAGGAAAACTAAGGTGAATGTGATGGGGTAATGATATTTAATTTGATCATCTCTTTTATTTCTTCCTGTACCTGTGATTGTAAATGGATAGGTTTAGGATAAGGTTTCAATTTGATAGATCGAAAATCTGTTAGTACGATATCATGTTGAATGATATTGACTATAGGGAAGAGCCTATCAGAGTGCACCACCAAGACGAGACAGAAGACGTTGGAGATCCTTTACAGCCAACCTTCGTTGTGGAGATGGCAGCTGATGATGATGCCCAGGAACATCTGTGAGCACATCAGAGAAAGATTGCAGTAACTGAGAAATTTGCTCCTTCTGATGAGAAGCAAGAGTTGGTGCAATAGAAACATCTTTCCAACTCTCAGTAGCTAAAAGATGTAAGATTGGTAATGATAAAAGTGGTTCAGTACCATCACATAAGTCAGACCCCTCCTCTTGTATAACCGCTAAGGACGAGCGACGATCAACAGATTCGTCAATAGCTTCAAAGACTGGTTTAAGATGCGGAGGACGTGAATGAAATTTCTGTAATATATTAATATGAAAAGTTTTTTCCTTCCCATTAATAGATAAAATATAGTCAACATCTGACAATTTATCAATAATTGTATACGGTCCTCTCCATGACACAAGTAATTTGTTGTCTTTGTTTGGTAATAATACGTAGGCCTCATCACCCGGCCATAATTGGCACAGTTTCCTGTTTTGATTGGCAAACAGACGAGCCTTTAATTTTGCCTTTTCTGACGCCTCCACTGCTATTTGGCATGCGTCGATAATCTTTTTTTCTCAAATTGACAACATATTGGTATGAGGTTTGAACCTCTTCATTCATGTCAGCTCCAACCCACATTTGTTTTAAAATGGACATAGGTCCCCTAGGTTTCGCACCAAAAACCAACTCAAATGGAGCGAACCAGGTGTGTTCGTTAGGAATTTCTCTGTAAGCGAATAAAATCGCGGGCAAAACCCTGTCCCAATCCTGTGGATATTTAGTGGTAACTTTACCTAACATCTGCTTTAAACTCCTATTTAGTCTCTCAATTTTACCATTTGCCGCTGCGTGATATATTGAACTAAGAGAGCATTCAATATCGAACATTTTCATCACCTGTTTCATTGCATCAGAGACGAACTGAGATCCCCGATCAGGTAGTATGTTTTCGGGAAAACCCAATCTGCTGAAAATTAAAAATAGCGCATCCACTATGTCAACAGTTGTTATTGTTTTAAGAGGTATCGCTTCTGGCCAGCGTGTGCACATATCAATGCATGTTAGTACGTATTTATGCCCTCTAGCTGATGTGACCTTTAATGGACCAAGGCATCTTTGCGAATGGACGCAAAGAAATATCAGACGCCTGGATAGGTGCATTATGCTTAGGCCTTTTTGTTGCCACACTTTGGCACACTGTGCATGTGCGACAAAAAGCAATATCTTTTGTTGTCACACCAGGCCAAAAGAAATGCAACAAAACCCTTTGCTGTATTCTTGCAATACCTAAATGACCTGCGCAATTAATGTCGTGGGCATGTCGTAAAACAAATGGTTGAAAACAAGCTGGTACCATAATCTGTTTTTTTTTTACAGATGTAGTATCCCGAAAATTTCTAATCAAAATACCATTTCTTAAAGTATACCAGTGTTTAGCATTATCATCACACATCAAATTATTTGATTTTGCCATTTGAAAAAATTTCCTCAAGAAATCATCATCATTTTGTCTCTGAATAAAAGACTCCTTATCAATAAGTTCCACCTGGAAATTATCATCACTTTCCTCTTCCTCATCATTATTTACCTCATCATCATTATTTTCCTCATTATCATTATTCACATTATCATTATTATGCTCTTTATTATACACCTCTTCTTCAGTCTCATTCTCATCATTCATCACCTCATCTACCACATTATCACTTTGGATGTGACTATCCAATTCAGCACGAGCCTGAGCTCTGGTTGTAACAGCATTTGCACATATCAGATGCCATTGTTCCCATTTTTCAATATCATCCTTTGTACATTCACGAACGCCAGGAATATTTCCTAAGGTAATTCCTGCGATGGGACTATTTAACAGGCACATGAGAGTTCTCCCTGTAAAGTACGGGGTATCCAAAAATACTTCCGCTGTTGGATAGTATTACACTGTGCCTCCAAATGTACTGCATTTCACCTCTCTTCCTGTATAATCTGACTGATCCCCCAACGACCTGCACACTCCAATCGTAGTACATCCAGTGTCCCTCAAAAGTGACACTAGTTTGTTGTTCACAAAGTCTTTATTAATTAAGAACCAGTGAACCTGTACCATCATATGAGGACATGACTGGTAATGGATGCCCGCATAGAAGCCTTGGGACTCCCTGTGGCTGAAACAAAGAGTTACATTCAGAACAATTAGCACTGTTGGATAAATCAACACTACATGCATTTGCATGAGCTAAACCACTATTATTATGAACTGGATTATTGTCACCAATATGTACGACAGCATTTGAACGTTCAGGGTTTCTTGACTGTCTGAAGTTATTGTTCTGTTGAGAACCTCTATTATTAAAAGAATCGTCATTATTTCTATAAAATGACCTTTGTCCTCTGCCTGATCTGGCATTATATCCTCCTCTATTTTGATAATCATTAGATCTGAATGATGACTGTTGACCATAATATCCATCATCATAAGAGTTATAATTTCTTTGAGGCTGCTGACATTTTTTTTTTTTTTTTCTTAACCTTTAGCACGCTGCATAAAAATTCAGAAAACTTGCCCAACCACTGCATTCTTTTTCACAACGCCCCATTTTTAGAGTGGGTGACTTGTAAATTCTATAGTTTTTTTGTTTTTTGGTCAATTGCTCTAATTTTTAGATTGTATAGAAATGAATGAATGATGAATCTGATGATATAAAATTTGTTTGTGTACATGTTAGATGTGATAGGAAGAGAGGAAAGGAAAGATGAAAAAAACGAAAAAAATAAAAAATAAAAATAAAAAAATTTTTTTTTTAATTTTAAAATTAAAAAAAAAAATGACCAACGAACGAAGAGTCCATATCCCTTGCATCTCAATGAAAGTCATTTGACCAACAGACCAATACAAATCAAATGACGATCTTTTCGTTACACCCATCATCAGTAGCAAAGCAACAAACGCTCTCGTCAGATGTGACATTCGGCCGAAATTCTAAATCTTTCCGATATTCCTAGTACTAACTTCTAGCATTATACATACTGGCAATGCCATTCTACTTTCGTTTCCATCTCAACCATCAAACATATTCTGAGAAACGATATCAGCGCTTATAAAGACAAAAATCTTATCCCCAACGCATGGCGTCAGAATCCAATAAAATTAGAGCGAAATGGCCGCGTGTCTGATGCCGATTCATTTCGATTTAAAAAATTTACAAAAAATAAATGCGGATACACCCATCACTTTTTTAAGATCGGAAACGGAAGCTAACTCTCTTGCAAATAAAATTACAACTTAACATCCGGGGCTGAAAATCACGTGTACACAAGTCCTCATGCTAGAAACGGTGACAGCCGCAAGGCAAGACATATCGCCTCCAGCTGGCAGAACATAGGTTGCGTTCGGCGATATGTCTCGCCGGCAGCGTGCTAAAGGTTAACCAGCGGCACTTGGGCTTTCAGCCCTTCGACCCAATGACATGTCATTGCGAGGCTGGGGAACCTGAGGACTTTCCTTCCAACCCGGTCAGGAGCTTCGCTCCTTCCCATCCACAGAGGGTTTATCACAGGAGCCGTTCAGGTTATTCAGTCAAATTTCCGGACGTAAACATTCCTTCAAACGCTAACGCCCGGGTTTGAACCATGAACACCTTTGTTCCAGTACAACGCCGAAGCCATTACACCAGCGCGGCTCCCAAATTTTTTTTTGGTTAAAATTATATCTGCCTCTGTTATTGCCATAGTTATGGTTTTGATTAACTCTATAGTTTTTGTCTATGCTGTTTGATCTCTGCCTAGGTGTTTTATAATTTACAGTCCTAGCAGATGCCACTTGCAAGGGATCCTTAATGTTATTCTTACTAAGGTTCCTACTCGGATGTGCAACTTGAAATTGACGACCAATAGTTTCAAGGTTAGGCAAAGTTTCTGGTTTCCTCTCCTGCAGGAATGACAAAAAGTCTCCACTAATTGAAGACAAAACCTTGTCTCTCAGAATCAAATCAGATAGCCCCTCAAAAGTTTTTTCAATCTTGGACAAGTCAATCCATCTAGAAAAGTACAGCTTAACAGATGAGATAAATTCAGTAAAATCCTTTGCTGAATCTGGTAATAATGACTTAAATTTCAACCTGTAGCCATTTTCATCTAACTGATACTTCTTCAGTAACATGGCTTTTATAGCCTCATAGTCCTGTCTAGTCTGATCATCTAAGGTACAGACTGCAGTAAGTGCTTCATCGACCAATAAGTTCATGAGCCTGCTGAACCAGGTAGCTTTATCAATTTTAAACTCTTGGCAATATGTTTCATACCTATTCAAATAGCATGAAATATCGTTGATATTTGAGTTAAACTTTGGCAAATTGAGCTTAAAATAAGAAGCATTATCTTTTTTACCAGCCTCACCATTCATAGGATTAACCTGTGGCTGTTGCAGTCGCAATTTTTCTATCTCCAATTCTGCCATTCTCAGCTCTTGTTGTGCTCTGATTTCCATCTGAGCTTGCTGAGTTTTTAACTCAGCTTGAGCATAAGCCAATTTTTCCTTTTCAAGCTCATATTCTCTTCTTTTATTCTCTTGTTCAAGAACTATCTCTTCTGCTCTTCTTTTTTCAGCTCATTCTTCCTGTCTCCTTTTTTCAGCTAATTCTATTTCTTCTTGTCTCCTTTTTTCAGCCAATTGTATTTCTTCAGCTGCCTTCTTATCGTCTCTCTCCAATTTTCTTTGATCTCTGAGTTCATTGGCTTCTAGCCTTTTTAATTCTTTTTCATACTCAGTAGATGCATATGTCTCCAAAGCCTCACCTTCTTTACCAAATTCTTTTCCAATCTTAATAAAATACTCCAAAGTAGCCATGTTTTACAATTACTGTGCTTTCCAATAGCCAAACAATAATGTAAATATTATATAATGAATATGTGAGCAATATATTCAACACTTATTTCACCCCTTCAAAATCACCCAACTGCAGGTAATAATAGATATAATACTAGATGTTCTAATAGGAGCAATAAAAGGACAGAGATACAAACAAGTTGACTGAATACAGTGACAAGAGCTAAATGAAGCAAATGCTAATGAAGAAATAAGGCAGAAATATCTGAATTATAGAACAAATTAACAAAATGTAGCTCTATCACACATATGACAAGACAAGCACGATTTTATAACATACGAGTATATGACATCTAATAACTGAGGGATAGCAAGGTTAGATCCACAAATTCACAAACAATAATGCAGAAAACTGAATAAAAAAAATTACACTCAACTTAACCACAAAAACAAACTTGCTAATTAACAACACTGCGCAACTAACAAACAGAGGTAATGGTGATCTCAATAGCAGCAGATAACTCACAGCTTTGTAATGCCGGCCCCGCTATTTGAGAAGATCATAAACCAAACCCTAAAGAACGCTTATGAATCTTTCTCGACCATACATTATGTGGTATTGAAAAAAATTCACAAGTCCCAAACCAACCTCCCACTATTCACATAACATGTAGATATGCAAATACATAAATGGCACCAAAAAAAAACTCTGGCAAACACAGGGTTCGTAGCGACCTGGAAAAACCTGGAAAACGAGGGGAAAAAAATTCCAGGCCTTGAAAGGCCTGAAAAAATGGCTAAAAGCCTTGAATTTTCCACATCGGACCTTGAAAAATAATACGAAATCGAAAGTTCGTTACTTTGTGCCCATTTTTTGGTTATTGATGGTATTTTTCGCAACAACAAATGCGATGTCTAAAAATAAATCTGCGTTTACGCCATTAACGCAAAGCGCCGAAAATGAAACCGCCGAAAACTTCTGGAAATGGAAGTGCACAAAGGGAAGTAAAAATTGTAAAGTTACCTACAATTTTTACTTCCCTTTGCGCAAAGTTACCGTACAATTTTTACTTCCCTTTGGGCATTAAATCCATTTCCAGAAGTTTTCGGCGCTTTGCGTTAACGACGTAAACGCAGATTTATTTTTAGCACTCGTCGTAAGTAATAAATTCATTTATCTCATTTATAAAACCTATTTAAATAAGTCCAGTTTATAGATAGACCTACTGTACTTGCGTCTGTATTTACAATGTAGGCCTATTTACAGTTTAATTTTTAACCATAGCCAAAATTAGCCTATAAGCAAGCGTTTGAATGAAATTTCTTGGTTTACCTCTGCATACGGGAATATATTTGACACAGTTTAAGATGGTCAGGAATAGAAATTGATGGCGATTCCATATCCTGTAGCCTACCCTGTTATCAGACCCATGTCCCACTGTTTATTTCACCACAGTTTTGGGAAATAAATATATTTTGAATGCTTTTTTATTATATTTATGATGAAAAGACTTATCCCGTTCTACCTCTGAAGGGTTATAGGCTAATTAGGATAGGCCTAGGCCTACATGTTTTCAATTTCAGATAACATGAATAACCGCCGATACATGAATGTGGCATCACATCTGTCAAATCACTGTAATTAGGATAAATGAAAATCAGCAATTTTGTGGACAGGCCTATGTTATTTAAAATTTTTTAAAAAAATTAAATTTTTTTTTTTTAAATCTAAACAAACAAACGAAACAAAACCCAAAAAAAATAGTAAAGATGTTGGGTTGTGGGGGGGTGGGGGGGGGGGGGGGGGGGGGGGGGGTATAAAGGTCTCCAGTTAGATATTTAATAGATTTTCACTTATCATAAGTATTACCCTCCCAATTACTATATATATTACCTTTTGTTCTAGTTAAATATTGTTTGACTGTATTATGTATGCGTTTAGAATTTTGAATTGGTAAATATACATAGCTTAGGCCTACTCATAAGTTATTTGTGTTCCCTTTTTTTTTTTTAAACTAACACTACTAGGAGACCTACAGATGTGACATTATTTGTGACCAAGGAAAAAACTCTTCAGAGCTGAGATTATTTGGACTCTTTTTTTTCAGTGAAAAGTCACCATAGTTTTAATTCAAATTTCATATGCAACACGGGACATATTCTCTTCTGTGGTAGTTTTTATTCAGCCTTCAGCTTTATTTCAAGACCTGAAATTCAGATTGGTGCATTTGGAACAGTAGTGGAAAATAGGAAGCATTTTCCTGTAGCACTGAAGAAAAAACATCTCAAATTGAAAAAGACAGCATCCTGTGTTTTGTGCGACAGAAGATAAGGCATGCCGACAGTCACCTGGCATGATACGAAAAGATTTAACCTTATATCCACTGTTCACTCCAATGATAATATAAACAAGACAGTTAGAAAGACAAATTCTTTAGGGCAGAACAGTTCAGAAGCCAGTGCTTGCAGAAAAATACAGCAAAAGTATGGGAGGTGTGGAAACTTCAGCCAACTAGGTGCAAGCTACCCCTACCCACACAGGTCCTATTTTTATATTATTTCTTAGTTGAAACTGCCCTGGTCAATGGGCACATAACCTACAACACTGCCAACTCTACAAAAAAAGATCAAAGCGAAGATCAGGATGTCAGTATGACTCTTATTGAACCTGCTATTCTTCGACGCAATGTGACACCTTCAAAACCACAGGTCACAACAACACGACTTACTGAGCACCACTTCATTGATAAATATGAAAGGGCAAGGTACAAACCAGACTGTAAAGTGTGTAAGGCTGCAGGGAACAGAAGCCAGACTTGCATGTACTGCCCAGATTGCAATATACCTCTATGCCTGATACCCTGCTTCAAGTTATACCACACAGTCAAGGATTATCAACGTGGATCGTTGACAAAGACTCTTGCAGAGGCCTACAACTTCAACCCCAGTTAATGAAAAAAGCAGCTCAGACTCCAACTAGAGGTACTTAACTACTCAAACATTTACAAATGCTCATTGTCAGATGCCACAGACGCAGAATACATTCAAAAAAGACAAACACGAAAAATACAGTTTTTTTTAAAACATTTTATTCCAATTTTATTAGCCTTTTATGTTGATATACGTGGTTAATCGTTAAATCAATACGTCAATCAAGCTTATTTTATTCATTACCATCCATGTCACTAACATTTTATTGCGCTGATGTTGAACAAATTCACTAAAAACTTGGAAAAGATGTCTGTTTTTCAATCTTTTATGAATTTAAAAAAAAAAAAAAGTTCTTTTTAAAGAAATCTGCAAACACCCTTGGTAATGGGAGACGGTAATGCTCCGGATTGCTGATCAGCAAAGTGATAATTATATCTGAGAAAATTAGATGAGGAAAATATTAGAGTTTCCCATCCTTGAAAATCACGTGCTGGACCTGGAAAAACCTGGAAAAAGCCTGGAAAATGCTTGAAGAAATTTGCTATGAACCCTGCAAACAGTACCATAAGCAACACAGGCTGTATGTAACCATTAATATACTTACCTGTAATGCCAGAAAAAATTTCCTCCTGGATTCCACGCCACTTTGAGCAAGGAACGATGAAAATCATCCAGAGTAGACCAGGTTAGGCCTAGAAGTCACGAACAGCTGACTTCAACAGGACATCGCTTTGGTCCGTCATCTTCATAAAAATATGCTATCTTCGGCATCAAACGTAAAACTGGAACTCGTATTTACTGCAGGAAAGTCTTTTCCTGAATGATACTTCAGCCTTGAAGTACAATCGACATAACTTCTTTGAAAAAAAGTTCATTCAACCTTTCACACAGGTTAGCCGACGATGAAAGTCGCCATCTTGGAAATTCCATGAGTGCTAGAAATCAACTGCGACGACTTGAAATATTTCTTTCTTCATAGTTGTAGATCAAAGATCCTTTAGCTTGGCCCCCATTGTTACGGTTTCTTTGGGCTAGTAGTTCTTGAGATATATTTGATTATTATATAATGGGTCGGACACTGCTTCAAGTCAAGTGCCAATAGGGGTATGTCCTTTTTCAGTCCCCGCCCAAAGCCGTAAACTTCAACATAAATGATATTCCAAAGGCCAGGTTGGACGATTCAAATACACATTTTATTAGACATCTCGTAGCTCCAAATAATTCATAGATGATATGCTCATTAGGTTATGGCATCGACTAGACAGTCTCTAGCGTCGCGATACAGTCTTGTAACTGGAACAATGTCGAGGACATTTCCATACAATTTTATTATAATTCAACTCACATTCATCAGGTCACACATCATTCCTCTTACATAATATCTGGTCTTATCTCATGGAGGTATATGGATAATCCAGAGATGGAATTAACAGTCGTAGACTGGGTGATGCGCCAGACAACAGAGGGCAGTCCAAGAGGAATAAGATGGACAACATTTTCTACATTGGAAGATCTGGAATATGCAGATGACATTGCACTACTAGCACATTCACATCAACACATCCAGGAAAAAACGGATAGACTTAATAAGTTTAGCCAGCAGGTGGGCTTGAACATCAATTTAAAGAAGTCTGAGGTCATGACGCTCAATGTGAGCAACCCTGAGCCCATATCAGTAAGGAATAAGCAATTGGTACAGACAGATACCTTCACATACCTAGGAAGCATAGTAACACCAGACGGCGGGGCAAGCAAAGACATCAACATCAGAATGAATAAGGCAAGAACAGCCTTCTTTAGCCTAAACAACATCTGGAAGTCCTCCCAATACAGCACAAGCACAAAATTAAGATTATATCAGAGCTGTGTGCTTTCTGTGCTTCTCTATGGTGCGGAATGCTGGAGAGTTACAGAGAAGGAAATGTCGAAATTGTCCTCTTTTCACACAACATGCCTAAGAAAAATTCACCGAATCTTTTGGCCGAATACCATCACTAACCAAGATCTGCTTACTCGTAGCAAGCAAGAGGACATGCACATCATCATAGCTGGCAGACGCTGGAGCTGGGTTGGTCATGTCCTCAGAAGAGACCCCGATGCCATCACAAGAACAGCTATGCTTTGGACCCCTGAAGGAAAACGAAAGAGAGGCCGACCAAAAACAACCTGGCAGAGGACTGTGGATGCTGAGATGCAAAGAATGAACCAGAGTTGGGGCACTGTACGAAGGATGGCCACCGACCGAGCAAAGTGGAATCAATTTGTTGTTGCCCTACAAGACGCCACTAGGCGTGATGGCCACTGACTGCTTTGACGGTCGACGGCTAAGGATCAAAGAAGAAGAGAGATGGAATACATAGGAATATGACCAAGAAATCTTCTAACACTCAGGAGCCGAGAACACATACGTCCAATACCTTGAAAAGACACACAGCGAATCCCAGAATCAAAGGAACGCTGAGCTCACCAGATGGCAACTTTGGCGTCTGCCATTTGACCACCAAAAGTAATGACGTCACTTCCTGTAACCAAGGCCAATGTATGTAAACAAATAAACTAAATGTCGAACTGTATTGATATCGACATACATGTTATGAAATTTACTCATAACACTGTGTGTGTAGTATCACCTCACCTGCCCTCTCTCACTGCCTCAAGCTGCCTCATCTATGTGTGGACACGAGAAAGGTTGTGTGATCAAGTCAAGCTTACCTGTAATATTATTTGTGGCCATGATGATAAAACCATGTGCTGTCTCACGTTAATGCCTGCGTGTCACTGTGGCACATGTCTTACTCTGTCCTGTCAGTTTTATCAGTTCATTAAGTTGGCCTGGTATCAGGCTGACATCATCATCATCATGTATCCCTGTCCACTTGGGGTTGGCAGAAATTCGTCTTTGTCCTCTTGTCTTCCAGGGGTTCACATTCTGAAATATTAATTTCAGTTAAACTAGATTGAGTTTAACACCTGGACAGAATGGACAGGCCTATACTTTCAGCTTTGTACTGTTAGGACACACAACTACTGTTAGGACACAAGTATTGTACTGTTAGGACACAAGTATCGTACTGTTAGGACACAAGTATTGTACTGTTAGGACACAAGTATTGTACTGTTAGGACACAAGTATTGTACTGTTAGGACACAAGTATCGTACTGTTAGGACACAAGTATCACACTGTTAGGACACAAGTATCGTACTGTTAGGATACAAATATCGTACTGTTAGGATACAAATATAGTACTGTTAGGATACAAATATCATACTGTTAGGATATAATTATTGTACTGTTAGGATATAATTATTTTACTATTAGTACACAATGTTAATCAGAATCGATGTCATTGCACTCCGGGCAAACCCATAGGTGCTCAGTCTCCCTCAGTAAATGTCGAAGAGTATGAATGCTAATTGTACCTGTTGCGCACTGGTTGTATACACGGCGGATGCGTCCTCTCATACGTCCATCCCTGCTGGTCTTACGTTTGATGCCAAATTCCAGCAGTCTTAGCCTTGATGATTCATCGATTGCAGTGTCATTCTCTAAAAGTACACAAGTATTTTACTATGTACTATTAATTCACAAGTATTGTACTGTTAGGATGGCAGCATTGTACTGTTAGGACAAGTATTTTAGTATTAGGACATTTGTCCATTGTACCATTAGGACCGGAGTATTGTACTGTTAGGACAGAAATATTGTACCGTTATAGCCGAGTATTGTACCATTACGACAGAAGTATTGTACCGTTAGGACCGCAGAATGTTGAACAGAAACCTTGGAAAGATGTGGGTGTAGATTTATGCTGTACAGAAACCCCCCAAAAAAATGGAAGTAGAAAAAAACAGTCAATAAGTAGTATCCAGATGCCCTTTGTGTAGAGAAAGAATCAACTACCAGTGATATCCTTAACAGCAGAAGAAAGCTGAATATATGTCTTGGTTTTCTTCTACCTCATCATCAGTCATTTACTGAAATGTGTGGTATTGTTAATATTACAGGTGCGTAACCCAGAATCCAAACATCCGAAAACCGAAAGTTGTTTTGGCCGATTTTTGGGCTAATTTAAGCGACTTTTGGTTCTCTCCCCCCAAACCCACCCCCCCCCCCCCCCCCCCCCCCCCCCCCAATTTTTTTTTTGTTTACTGGTATACAAGGAACCAAAAAAACGCAATCTTCAGTTTATTACATTTCCAGCCATGACTTGCACAAGGTGCAATATAGGCTGACGTAAGCGCTACCGCATGATACAAATTTTTAAAGTGTTAGTTTTCTCTCGTCACTGTGTCCAGCAACGTGTTGATATTTTTACAGGTATGCGAGAAACTGACCACGCGATACGTTCAGTTTATCGCGTTTCTGGCTCATGATGCGCATGCTCAGTACAATATATGCTGATGTAATTGCTATTGCGGGATACGGATGTTCAAACGTAGCATGGTCTGTTGTGAACCGGCATTGCTTGCTACCAGCCACGTGTAGATAATTCTGAGCTTTTTTGTGATTTTGAGTTGGATATTTGTGCGCTAATTTTGTGATTTAGAGTTTAATTTCATTGTGAAAATGTCGAAAGGAGCTGCATATACTCCTGTGGATAACAGTGGGAATACGAAAAGGAAGCATTTGTCATTATCGATAGCACAGAAAGTAGAGTTATTGCAGAAGCTTGAGCGTGGTGTCTCGGTACGTCGTCTTACAGAAGAATATGGTGTAGGAACTACCACAGTATATGACATAAAGAAATAGAAAGACATGCTGCTGAAATTTAACAGGGACAGTGATGACCAAAAACTAATGTCAGATCGGAAAACTTTACAGAGAAAAAAATGAATATCTTGACCGTGTTCTCAGGGATAGATTCGACAACGGCGAAGTAAACGCATGCCGCAGACTGGTTTGTTGGTCATGAAACAAGCTAAAATATACCATGAAGAACTGAACATTGAAGGCCAGTGTGAATATTCGGTAGGGTGGCTGCAGACATTTAAGAAGCGCCATGGCATAAAATATCTAAAAATCTAAGGGAACTAAAGGTTCTGCTGACCACGAAGTAGCTGAAAATTATATTGACGAATTTGCAAACACAATATGTCATGAAAATCTTAGTCCAGAACAAGCATATAATGCAGATGAAACTTCTCTGTACTGACGCTACCTTCCTAGGAAAACTTTAACAACGGCTGAAGAGAGAGCACCAATAGGCATTAAGGATGCAAAGTACAGGTTGACTGTTCGTGGTTGTGCCAACGCTGCAGGCACACACCAGTTAAAGTTGACAGGTCATTGGGAAAAGTAATCATCAAAGATGTCTTTGTAACCAATTTACCTGTCTATTACTATGCTAATAAGAAAGCATGGATGACGAGACAAGTGTTTTCTGACTGGTTTAATACCCATTTTGTACCAGCAGTATGAGCTCATTGCACACAAGCTGGAGTAGATGAAAACTGAAAAATTGTTCTATTCTTGGACAACTGCTCTGCACACCCTCCTGCGGAAGTTCTTGTCAAAAATAATGTTTTTGGAATGTACTTACCTCCAAATGTAACATCGTTAATACAGCCTTGCGACCAAGGGATTTTACAATCTATGAAGAGCCATTACAAACATGCTTTTTTGAATTGTATGCTGCATGCCGTGAACACTGGTGTAGAAGTAGAAACATTTCTCAAGGAGTTCACTATTAAAGACACAATCTATACAATTGCAAGTGCATGGAGAAGTGTTGACAAGGTAACACTAACAAAAGCTTGGCACAGACTCTGGCCAGCAACGATTTTTGATGACGACGAATTGGAAGATGAAGAGTTTGTAGGATTCCGTATCAGTAAAGAGAAGAACATGATATCAGACCTCCTAACCTTCGACAGAAGTGTAACATCGGAAAATTGTAACAAGTTAGAGGAGGCTGACATAGAGGAAGTGCTAAACATTGATAATGATGCACCTGTTGTGCATTCTTTGAGTGATGGGGAAATTGCCCCAATGGTTCTACAAGACAAGCATGATGACAGCAGTGTCATCACTGACATTGTGGATGCCGGTGAAAACATCCCCATAGACGAAATGGTTAACATGTGTGATCGGTTAATTAAAAGTCTTGAACGATGTGCATTCGTAAGTGAGCAAGAAGTTATGGCAGTTTATGGGATTTAAGAGAGACTGCTTAGACAGAAACCATTGTTAATGAGACAGATGACATTTGACGAAGTCTACAGAAAGGCCATTTGTCATAATGCCTATTCATCAGTTCAAAATCCTATTCCTGGTCCATCAACAGATGTCTGACTCCAAACTGATGACGATGATTATAGCTTGAATGTAGGCTACATGTGATCATCTCATTTTATGTCATCATCATCACCCTTATATGAAAAGACCTTGAAGTGATGGCACAGAATAGTAAAAGGTCAAGGATTCCTTTACATTCCCTTTGAGGCATACTGGATATATGGTGTTAGGCCCATATTTTCTTGACCATCAGCACACTAGGGGTGGTGTGGTCAGCATCACGCTGGCCACCTTAACCTTCCCAGAATTGCTGTGGTACCCAATTCATGAGGCTGGGTCGACAACAGAGCCGTTTGCTGTTTAAAAAATCCTACCTCAACTAGGGATCGAACTATGGACCACTGAGCTAGAAAGCCAGTGCACTAACCACTGCACTACTGCGGCTCCACGAATCAGTAAGACTTGACATAAGTTGTTGAAGGTGATGGTACAGAACAGTAAGACTTGACATAAGTTGTTGAAGGTGATGGTACAGAACAGTAAGACTTGACATAAGTTGTTGAAGGTGATGGTACAGAACAGTAAGACTTGACATAAGTTGTTGAAGGTGATGGTATAGAACAGTAAGACTTGACATAAGTTGTTGAAGATGATGGTACAGAACAGTAAGACTTGACATAAGTTGTTGAAGATGATGGTACAGAACAGTAAGACTTGACATAAGTTGTTGAAGATGATGGTACAGAACAGTAAGACTTGACATAAGTTGTTGAAGGTGATGGTACAGAACAGTAAGACTTGACATAAGTTGTTGAAGATGATGGTACAGAACAGTAAGACTTGACATAAGTTGTTGAAGGTGATGGTACAGAACAGTAAGACTTGACATAAGTTGTTGAAGGTGATGGTACAGAACAGTAAGACTTGACATAAGTTGTTGAAGGTGATGGTACAGAACAGTAAGACTTGACATAAGTTGTTGAAGGTGATGGTACAGAACAGTAAGACTTGACATAAGTTGTTGAAGGTGATGGTACAGAACAGTAAGACTTGACATAAGTTGTTGAAGGTGATGGTACAGAACAGTAAGACTTGACATAAGTTGTTGAAGGTGATGGTACAGAACAGTAAGACTTGACATAAGTTGTTGAAGGTGATGGTACAGAACAGTAAGACTTGACATAAGTTGTTGAAGATGATGGTACAGAACAGTAAGACTTGACATAAGTTGTTGAAGATGATGGCACAAAACAGGAAGACTTGACATAAGTTGTTGAAGATGATGGTACAGAACAGTAAGACTTGACATAAGTTGTTGAAGATGATGGTACAGAACAGTAAGACTTGACATAAGTTGTTGAAGATGATGGCACAAAACAGGAAGACTTGACATAAGTTGTTGAAGATGATGGTACAGAACAGTAAGACTTGACATAAGTTGTTGAAGATGATGGTACAGAACAGTAAGACTTGACATAAGTTGTTGAAGATGATGGCACAAAACAGGAAGACTTGACATAAGTTGTTGAAGGTGATGGCACAGAACAGTAAGACTTGACAAAAGTTGTTGAAGATGATGGTACAGAACAGTAAGACTTGACATAAGTTGTTGAAGGTGATGGTACAGAACAGTAAGACTTGATATAAGTTGTTGAAGGTGATAGCACAGAACAGTAAGACTTGATATAAGTTGTTGAAGATGATGGCACAGAACAGTAAGACTTGACATAAGTTGTTGAAGGTGATGGTACAGAACAGTAAGACTTGACATACGTTGTTGAAGGTGATGGCACAAAACAGTAAGACTTGACATAAGTTGTTGAAGATGATGGTACAGAACAGTAAGACTTGACATAAGTTGTTGAAGATGATGGCACAAAACAGGAAGACTTGATATAAGTTGTTGAAGGTGATGGCATGGAGCAGGAAGACTTGACATAAGTTGTTGAAGGTGATGGCATGGAGCAGGAAGACTTGACATAAGTTGTTGAAGGTGATGGCATGGAGCAGGAAGACTTGACATAAGTTGTTGAAGGTGATGGCATGGAGCAGGAAGACTTGACATAAGTTGTTGAAGGTGATGGCATGGAGCAGGAAGACTTGACATAAGTTGTTGAAGGTGATGGCATGGAGCAGGAAGACTTGACATAAGTTGTTGAAGGTGATGGTACAGAACAGTAAGACTTGACATAAGTTGTTGAAGGTGATGGCATGGAGTAGGAAGACTTGACATAAGTTGTTGAAGGTGATGGTACAGAACAGTAAGACTTGACATAAGTTGTTGAAGGTGATGGTACAGAACAGTAAGACTTGACATAAGTTGTTGAAGGTGATGGCATGGAGCAGGAAGACTTGACATAAGTTGTTGAAGGTGATGGCATGGAGCAGGAAGACTTGACATAAGTTGTTGAAGGTGATGGCATGGAGCACGAAGACTTGACATAAGTTGTTGAAGGTGATGGCATGGAGCAGGAAGACTTGACATAAGTTGTTGAAGGTGATGGCATGGAGCAGGAAGACTTGACATAAGTTGTTGAAGGTGATGGCACAAAACAGGAAGACTTGACATAAGTTGTTGAAGGTGATGGCATGGAGCACGAAGACTTGACATAAGTTGTTGAAGGTGATGGCATGGAGCATGAAGACTTGACATAAGTTGTTGAAAGTGATGGCATGGAGCAGGAAGACTTGACATACGTTGAAGGTCTATACTACTTGGGGAGCTGAAGGGTGATGAATGAATCATTACCCATAACCTCCCTGTGCATCACGTGACTTCACTCAGTTTACACTGAGTTATCCTGTCTTGTGCGATCTGTTACGGTTCTTTCCATAATTTTAATGTCATTCTCTAGTTCCCTTTTCTGCTTCTACGTCTGCAAGTTTTAGTGTTTCAACATTCTAGATGCCCAGCCTTGAAGGTTCTTCTAGGTGATGGTCTGTGAGCAGTCTAGATCCTTGCAGAATTCTCCATGTTGTATCAGGAACCTCACTGGTCAAGACCTGCTTCTGACCTGGACTGCAGATTCAAATTACTTGCTTTGGATTACTTATGTTTCTGACTGATGTTTTTGTGATTGGATTGGGTAGCTGACTCTATGCCCAACCCTCCTTGTTTGTTTTTTCAGTGTCTTCTGTATCTTAAAGGTTGTCTCCATCTTCCTTCTCCATGTGTTTTCAGGTCTCCCTACGTTTCTTTTTACCTTGGAGTTTCCAGAGCACGGACTGCCTTGTACTGCTGTGGCCGTTGGCATATACTCTGATGATGATGGTGATGATGATGATGTATAGTGGGTTCGTATCACTGTCACTGCTTCTATATTCAATACTGTCTCTAGTATCTATGGTGGCTATGGCTTGAGAACCACTGCTGTCGATATTTGTTTCTGCTGCCATCAAAATTCTTCATCTATGTCAAATCTTTTGTCTCTCTAATCTTTTGACATAATTCTTCTGACTCTGTCTCTTGTTTCTTCTGTCTTCTACTTGGCTTATCTTGGTGAGACTGGCCTAACTGTCAGGGATGATAATTTTAGCCAACGTCTATTTTTTCCTACTTCTCAGGACTAACTGCTATCTGTCATTCTTGTCATGTACTAACAGTTTATCATGTATTGGTAACACTCAAAATACCTGGGTGTCTTGGAAATTCACACATTCTTGAAATGGAAACACTGTCACTCTTGTCCACAAAGAATAAATATAATAACTGTTATAGTGGCGTACCAAACTTGATCGGCTAGGCGATATTTTCCATATTTCTGTCACCACAGAAGCAAACCAAACCTTTGGTATTATCGCTCGATGATACCTATCAATTAAATCAAATATTACACACTTGGGAGACAGCCCATTCTAGCTCTTAACGCAAACTCGTTCAAAATCTGACTGACTATGTTTTGTAAAACGATTTCCAACGATAACTATTTCCCGAACATTCTAGAACAAAACAGTTCACTCAAAATAAATATCCCGTGCAAGCTCTACTTTTCTCAGCTAGCCAAACCAGAAATTCCTAAAGAATGGGCTGTCTCCCAAGTGTGTAAAAGCGTAAAAACATTACTGTTAATGCCTATTTTGGATTATCTCCCTTTGCTTCCCATTTTAAAAGTCAATAGATTATCGCCCTTTGATTTAAATTTATAGTCCGTTAGTTTCTTTTATGCAAATTTTTTAAACCGGATTTCTGACACACGAACTCCGTATTACACTGCTATCAGTAAGAAGAATGATATTGTATTCAGTTTTACAAATTAATAAAACACAAGTAACACTGGACGTTTCAGGTTTATCATTTGTCAGTCACAGTCATAAACAGGACACATAGATGGCAAGGATGGGTGTCACGGCAAATTTCTAGATTGTTAGATGGTCGAAAGCCGTCCTGATAGTCATGTGATCAGCGGAAGTAATGGAATGCGCAAGGCTGGCGCAAATATAGGGAGTGGAGATTTGACTGCCATCCATGGCAGACGCCGTTTTTGGTATGCCAGCTTCGGCTGTCTGTGATATCTATGAGAGTGACGCGGTGCCCGCCATTTGAGCCCTATTCCTAATGTTAGCTATTTCTGCTATTAAGGATTCCAGGGAAGTGGTTATTTACTTAGCGCTGAATTTGGTACATGCTAAGTTACTGTCGTGCATTTTCATAGTCACTGTAACTATGTAGGTTTTTCCCGTGTGATGGAGCGGTGTCCATTTTAGGATTGTGGTAGCCAGATTACCCGTTCTGTAGATTGATATTAGTACATGCATTCCCTGTTGTGGCACGTATATAGTCATAATGTTGTATTTTCATCAGGCCATGTGTGGTCATGTGTTTAATTGAATAAACGGGATATAAGCTGTTTCATGAGCGTTAGTCATATGTCATCCACTGTTGTTGTGTCATGCCTTTGGCAATACGAGCCCATGGGTAATTTATGATGTAAGTTATGTAGTACACCAGTGGTATAGCCTTAGTGGTGAAGGGGAAGGTAGCTAGCACTTTATTCCTCCCTCCACCTTAACTAGTATATAAAGGCTTGTGTGATAGTGGGAAATAAATATATGAGAAATGAAGATAAGTAACTGGCACAGTGTGAAAATATAAAGCAACAAAAATAGTATAGCAGCAATCAGTGTAAAACTGTATATGTCAGTAATAAAAGAGGCTGCTTTAAAACTGACACTAGAAAGCAAAAAAGATGTGACAAATGTCACAAATACACTAGAAACTGGTGACATGACAACACACACACACACAGACACTTTAGTTATTTATTGTCATTTCTCAAATATTTCATTCATAGCTTCTCCATATTTGTCGTCTTTGTGTTTGTGTTTGTGGTTGTGTTTGTGTTTGTGGTTGTGGTTGTGGAGAGAGTCAATTAACCTTGTATCAAAGACATGAGTAGACAACTGCTTAGAAACATAAAAGAGCAGTGAATAGATGGACAAATCATCTCAAGAAACTTATAAATAGACATTACCACAAGTTCCTCTAGAAGGGGAGTTACAAGCTAGCTTTGATCAACCAAATTTGGAAGATGGAAAATCTACTGGCCCAAATGACATTCAAGCAGAGGTCATCAATGCCTCTACAGAGATAAAGTAACTTGATAGTCTAGGAGAGAGAAGATACACCAGTAGACTGGAAGGAAGGATATATGGTGAAGTTGGCAAAGAAAGATGTGCTGGAGCATGCAGATTACAGAGGAAATAATGTTACTGTCAGTGCCAGGGGAAAAAAATTAAGATCTTGCTTGAAAAATTATGGGCCATAGATGAACAGTTGAGATGAATAAGCGTGTTTTTGACGTAACAGATCCTGTACCGACCAGAGAGCCAGACTGTGTGTAATATTTTAACAGATCTGTTGTATATTGGATATGTGGTGGACAAAGCCTTCCACTTTTTAGACAGAAAATCACTTTAGAAGCTGATGATGCATTATGGAGTCCCCATTAAATTCAGTAACGTCATAAAGACATGTGAAGACATGAAGTGCAGAATTCTTCGTGAAGGACAAGTCACAGAGCCTTTTGAGATTACTGGAGTGTAGCAGTGATGCCTCGTCACCATGTCTTTTCTT
Source organism: Oreohelix idahoensis (assembly GCA_024509875.1). Lineage (NCBI taxonomy): Eukaryota > Metazoa > Mollusca > Gastropoda > Stylommatophora > Oreohelicidae > Oreohelix > Oreohelix idahoensis. The sequence continues at coordinate 169,107 of JAMPIV010011574.1, forward strand.
ACTGACTATTGATGGGATTATGAAAATATCAGCAGTGGACTCTGACAAAACAGACTTTGTTGACGACCTGGCTCTTCTGACCTGTAACTGAAACCAGGGCCACTGTTATTTGTGCTAAGACCAGCATGAGATGGGGTCTGCTCGATGAATACACCTGTTCTTGGATAGATTTTTGTTGCCCTAATTCCCCATGACTAAACTGTTTGCATCAAGATGATGTCTTTACATAGACAGATGGGTTTGTGTATTACTCCTCTTTCTTCCCTGTTGTCTGGGGTGTTGTATTTCTTGCAAGTGTTTGTTATCAGCTTGGACAGACAGTAATTTCACTGATCTTTTATGACTCACAGATGTCAAGTTTCATTTCCTGACATCCTTGCTTGGTTAGTGTCGTCAAAACTGCTTGGTTAGTGTCATCAAAACTGCTTGGTTAGTGTCGTCAAAACTGCTTGTAAAATTCTTCCTTGCTTTTTGTTTATGTTATTTTTAATTGACTATACAGATTACATTGACCCCCTTCACTTTGAGCTCAAACAATATTTTTATAATGCATAATAAATATTATAAATTATTTATTTTATAATGTCAACGAGTTATAAAAATGTGATGTTTTTGTCTGCCATTTCCAGATCTCCTTAACAGTGCAGATATAGCAGGATTGTCTCCCTTAGTCTACCAGCTAAGCAGTCAGGGTCCAGGTCCTCTCACAGCCGCTCTACAAGCATCTGGCGTCACTTTCACCCCAGGGTAATGCTACTAGTTTTTTTTTCCCACTTCCACTCCAGGGTAATGTTACAAGTTTTTTTTTATATATATATACTTTCACCCCCAGGGTAATGTTACAAGTTTTTATATATATATATATATATATATATATACTTTCACCCCAGGGTAATGCTACTAGGTTTTTTTCCCCACTTTCACTCCAGGGTAATGTTACAATTTTTTATTTTTTTTAAATTTTATACTTTCACCCCAGGGTAATGTTACTAGTCCCCCCCCCCCCCCCCAAAACCACCACCAGGGTAATGTTACTAGTTCTATTTTTTTTTCGTTGTCAGTGCTATTGTTTTATTTTTTATCAGAAATGACCTCATTGCACTCCGGGCATTCCCAAAGGTTCTCAGTCTCCCTCAGCAAATATCGAAGGGTATGAATGCTAATTGTTCCTGTTGCACGCTGATTGATTGTACGGTGGATGCATCTTCTCAAATATTCATTCCTGCTACTCTTACATTTTATGTCAAATTCCAGCAGTCTTAGCCTTGATGATTCATCGATTGCAGTGTAATTCTCTAAGAGACAATCATTAATTGTCCTCAGTATCTCTCCCTTATCCATACCCAGCGTGCCCACTATAGGTGCTCTTGAAGCTAGTCTGTCAGCTCTTTCATTGTCGTGAACTCCTGCATGACCAGGACAGTAGACCCAAACAAGTTCCTGAAGATTCATGGCTTCTATGGAGGTTATCCATTCATGATGAAGCCATCCAGTTTAAACTTTCCGAAGCATGGACTGAGAGTCTGACACAATAATTGCCTTTATTTAATGAAGATAGCCACCTTAGGACTGCAGTAGCTGCCTCAACCTCCATTCTCGTGCTGGAGATTGTTGTCCTGTAGGCCCCGCTGTATTCTGCGATGATCCTACATGCTGGAGATTGTTGTCCTGTAGGCCCCGCTGTATTCTGTGATGACCCTACATGCTGGAGATTGTTGTCCTGTAGGCCCCGCTGTATTCTGTGATGACCCTACATGCTGGAGATTGTTGTCCTGTAGGCCCCGCTGTATTCTGTGATGACCCTACATGCTGGAGATTGTTGTCCTGTAGGCCCCGCTGTATTCTGTGATGACCCTACATGCTGGAGATTGTTGTCCTGTAGGCCCCGCTGTATTCTGCAATGACCCTACATGCTGGAGATTGTTGTCCTGTAGGCCCCGCTGTATTCTGTGATGACCAAACATGCTGGAGATTGTTGTCCTGTAGGCCCCGCTGTATTCTGTGATGACCCTACATGCTGGAGATTGTTGTCCTGTAGGCCCCGCTGTATTCTGCAATGACCCTACATGCTGGAGATTGTTGTCCTGTAGGCCCCGCTGTATTCTGCAATGACCCTACATGCTGGAGATTGTTGTCCTGTAGGCCCCGCTGTATTCTGCGATGACCCTACCCTTTACTCTATCTAAGAAGCCCCATCCTGATTTCTCACCACAGATTACAGATCCATCAGTGTACACAATGCCATCATTATCCCTAGCTTGATCATTTAGCAGTTCATTAATTTCCAAATCTGTTGTCCCATTGCCCCGAGTTATGCACTCTCTACCAAGGCTGATGATGACTTGCTAGTCCAAGTCTTATCTGACATACTCCACTCTTCCTCTTTGAATATATTTTCAACTGTGGTCACCTGCTTAATCATTTCCTGTGCCATGCATGACATCTCGCGCTTTATTCTCGCTCCCTTAATGTCAGCTATGTTTCCATGCAGTAGTGCATTTTGTCTATGGTTACTCACATATAGGCTTTTGACTGGGCCATCACATATCTGGATCTAATCGACAGTAATCCAAGCATATACCACATTGTCACAATGGGGGTATCTCACTCACAGCCCAAGACTATACACATCCCTTCATTGTGAATGCGTTCCAACCGTTCACATTGTGATATTGACAACGTGAGTATTCCCAGACCTTACTCAGTGACTGACATGACTAGCTGATGATACAGGAGAAACAGTAGTCTCTGTTCCAGGTGTGCTGCGACCATTGTTTTTAGGGCTGCCAGACCTCTGTTGTACTTTTGTATGATTATATCAACATTGTACTTGTATGATAACACGCGATCAAATTGTATTCCGAGGTATTTCAGCTTGTCTTGCCTTTCTATTTTCTTACCAATGAAAGTAATGTCTGGAAGATCTGTTTTCAATATGGAGTTGTTCAAGGAGCACCAGAGCACACAGGCTTTGTTGGGATTGACCTTGGAGCCGGTGTTCTCGCACCATTTAACCACCTCATGTAGTGTCCCATGTTTGCTATTGACCATTTCCTGTCGGCCAGAACCAGTCCTGTAAATGAGTATGTCATCAGCAAAAGTCAATGTTCGTCCCAGCCCAGTTGACTGAATGGTGACTACTTTTGCTATGTAGATGTTAAACAGCACCGGTGATAGTGGAGCACCCTAGGGTAGTCCTGGACAAATGCACATTGTGTCTGATGCCCATGTTCCCAAGTGAAATGCCACTGATCTCTCAGTTAAGGCAGCTGCTATCCATCTTGTTAGCCAAGGGTTAACACTGCAACCCATTTCGCTGTTCATTAACGTTTCAAAGTGCACACTGTTATAAGCATCCTCTAGGTCACGGGTCGGCAACCCAGGAGCTTTTAGGATCTGCTTTAGTAACACTGAGTCCTCTAAAGATCTACCATATATACAGGGTGTCCATAAAAGATTGTACCCTTTTCAAAAAATTTATTCTCTGCCCCATGACGTGGTACAAGGATGCTTTCTATCACAAAAGTAAGATAATCTCTGCAAGTTTTTAAGCATACCGTACAAAGACTCAAAACAAGTGTGCATGCGCTTAGCGGGTATTTCAAGTGAAACTTTCGCAGTTGAGTTGCAACCAGTAATTTGTTACATGTCTCTCAACACACTGGTCAAGTAGGTGAAAAAAAAATAAATAGGCACATTCTTTTTGAGTCTTTGTAAGGTATGCTTAAAAACTTGCAGAGATTATCTTACTTTTGTGATAGAAAGCATCCTCGTACCACATCATGGGGCCAAGAATACATTTTTTGAAAAGGGTACAAACTTTTATGGACACCCTGTACATGTGTGTGTGTGTGTGTGTACAATTGGGGGGGGGGGGGGGGGGGAGGGGGGGGTAAACCTTTAAAAAAAGATCACGTTCCTATCTCATGCAGTTCACGATTATATTTTGGTAGCCAGCTCGAGAGTTTTCATTGGAAATACAGAAAAGGTATCTTTGATCGCTGATACACCGCGATTTTAAATGCCGATGGGAGAGGTCTAGCCTGAAATTTCCCTAGTTTAAAAAAGTCTCTCTTTCCCCCCCCCCCCCCCAAAGATTTACTAAATTATCAACTGGGATCTACTGGTAGATCGGCATCAACTGGTTGCCGACCCCTTTTTTAGGTCAGATGCTACAGCAACTGTTTCCCGTTTACCCTGGATTCCCTCATAAACATCATACACAAATATTCAGGCATTTTCCCATGTTGCTTTCTTGGGCCTATAGCTACCCAGAGTATCAGGAAGGATGTGGCCATCTTCAAGGTGGCTCATTACTTGTCTCGCAACTATCTTTTCACAACATTTATATTCTGTGAGTGAGGGGGATCACAACATTTATATTCTGTGAGTGAGGGGGATCACAACATTTATATTCTGAAGGTGGGGGAGAACGCAACATTTATATTCTGAAGATGGGAGAACACAACATTTATATTCTGAAGGTAGGGGAGAACACAACATTTATATTCTGTGAGTGAGGGAGATCACAACATTTATATTCCGAAGGTGGGGGAGAACACAACATTTATATTCTGTGAGTAAGGAAGATCACAACATTTATATTCTGTGATTGAGAAATATCACAACATTTATATTCTGTGATTGAGAAATATCACAACATTTATATTGATTTATATTCTGTGAGTGAGAAAGATCACAACATTTATATTCTGTGATTGAGAAATATCACAACATTTATATTCTGTTATTGAGAAATATCACAACATTTATATTCTGTGTGAGGGAGATCACAACATTTATATTCTGAAAGTGGGGAGAACACAACATTTATATTCTGTGATTGAGGAAGAACACAACATTTATATTCTGTGATTGAGGGAGATCACTACATTTATATTATGTGATTGAGGGAGATCACTACATTTATATTTTTTTTACTGCAATATTTTATACCAGTGCCTTTTGTTGATTCGGTATTTCAGTACATCTGATTATAAACATTTTCTCTCCTGTCATTGATCCATGTCAATGAATAAACATTTTCTCTTCCTTTAGTGGTTCCCTGTCACTGACCTCAACTCCAATCAGCATTTCAGTGTCACAAAAAGGAGGTTTTATAAAAAGAGAGTCAGGGTCACCAATAAAGCATGAACTAGGAGCATCTAGGACACCACCACCACATCAGCAGTCACCAGAACTTGATGAACCACCAGAGAAGCTGTCACGGTTAGAAGGTTGAGATCTGGCACTTTAATCTTGACACTTTTGTTACTGTTGATGTTATCTGACATATTTGAAATTGTCCATGTATTTCTTTATGTCTCTGTACAGGTTTATGTATTCCTAATGGAAATTTAATGATGTCATTGACTGTTTTGTACAACATGTTTCTGATTTAAAAAAGTCTTTTATCTGAGATACAGTGACAAGAAAACTTTCCCTGTGTATAGTTTATTTGATGACATGCAGTTATGGCAAACCAAATGTACAAGGTTTTGAATATATTCAGTTGCATGGTTGTAGAATCTCACTTATTACAGTCTTGTTTTCAGCGACAAATTAGGTATATAATCATTTGTAAAATTTTCAATGAAATGACAACAGTAGGTCATATTTACCAGATTTGAAATATTTTCTGTTTGTAAAATTGTCAGTGACATGACTACAGCAGCCCAAATGTACCAGATGTGAAATATTTTTAGTGACGTTATTATAATATCCCATTAGTACCACATTCAAAATGGTCACCTCGGATCTTGACTTGTCCTACACATGAACCCATTAAATGTTTGAATTGAGTACTTTGATTAGGTGGGTAGCTCAATCTAGGTGTATTCTACACATGTACCCATAACTTTGATTAGGTGATTAGTTCAATCTAGGTGTATTCTACACATGTACCCATAACTTTGATTAGGTGGGTAGCTCAGTCTAGGTGTATTCTACACATGTACCCATAACTTTGATTAGGTGGGTAGCTCAGTCTAGGTGTATTCTACACATGTACCCATAACTTTGATTAGGTGGGTAGCTCAGTCTAGGTGTATTCTATACATGTACCCATAACTTTGATTAGGTGGGTAGCTCAGTCTAGGTGTATTCTATACATGTACCCATAACTTTGATTAGGTGGGTAGCTCAGTCCAGGCTAATTAGCTTGTCCAGATAATGATAATAATGACAAGGAGATCTCTAGTATGACAGAGAAAAAGGGTCAGTGGAAGAAATTGCAGAAATTATGTGAGGACAGCAAACCATAAGTCGGAAGAGTTCAGGACCACCACTGGTGTAAGACAAGGTGATATCCTATCACCTTACCTCTTCATACTCCTTATGGACGATGTCATCAAGGCATGTAAGGAGAGAACAAGAAAGTATTCAGTGGGGTACTGGAAGATGAGACAGGTCTATATTTCGGAGCTGGCATTTGCTGATGATGTTGCCCTGATTGCTAAATCAGAGGCACATCTCCAGTCCAACCTGCAAGTCTGGAAGGAAGAGCTGGAGAAGAGAGGGATGGTCATAAGCAGCTCTAAAACAAAATCCATGGTGATATCACGAGAAGAAAGAAAACATCAGATTAAGCTGGGAGAACAGGTCCTGGAGCAGGTCGACCACTTTAAATACCTCGGAGCTATTATAGACCGAAAGGGAGGCATCAAAGAAGAGTTGGCCACTCGAAAAGCAGCAGCTGGGAGACTTTTTCAGGCCATAAATCGAGGATTCCTCAGCAAGAGAGAGGTTGGTAAGAAAACGAAGATGGCTGTATACCGCTCCACCTATGTCCCAGTCTTGACATACGGATGCAAGTCATGGGCAATGACTACAACCCATAAAAGCCAGATCCAAACCTCAGAAATGAGGTATCTGAGGAAGGTGGTTGAAGTAACAAGAAGAGACATGGTACGCAACCAGACGATACGTCAAGGCCTTAAATCCTACCCCCTGCAGACCCAAGTAGAACAGTCCCAATTAAGATGGTTTGGCCATGTCTGCAGAATGGGAGAAGATCGGATACCACGACAATAATGGGAAACAAAGAGCCAAGGATCCAGACCCCGAGGACGACCCAGAGTCCGCTGGGAGGACAACATTAGACAATCTTTGAAGGATCGAGGACTAGAATGGAACCAGGCCAGGAGGAAGACAGCCGATAGGATAGTCTGGCACTCTCTCTTCCAAACCTCTACACCTCACGGTAGAAGGGGAACGACTAAGTAAGTAAGTAAGGAAGGGAGATGAGGTTTATGACCAAGGTTTGACTCAGTAATAACATGTTGTATCTCAGCATTTGATTATGTGGTGTGACATGTCTAAATCCCGGCAGATTTCTCTTCTCTGCCTTTGGATTTTATCATCTACCTCTGGTCTGTGTGGTCAGCCTTTAGCCTCTTGCTGTTTTTTATTAGTTGGTACAGTCTTTGCTTTGGTAAATATTTGTTGTTCTAGCACTTACTGTTAGAAGTACCTCATATGAATCTTCCATACATCCTTGTTTTATATTTCAGTTATTCTTGTAGTTTTTTTTTGTATTGTTACCTTCACTTACAATTACTTGGTTTGTCAAGTATTTTTGGCCTGTTGGAACCCGAGTGATTGTAGACATGCAGTTCTATTATGGTCTTGTCGAGGAGGTCATCAGCACCTGGGAAGTGCCAAAGGTCATCATTTGTTGACATCATTGTCATACTTAATGTCAGCATACAAACAGCTTGTGACCTTGATTGATTATACAGCTTCTGGGGTCATCTCAGACTAGACTCACACACCCATGAACTCCCAACTTTTTAAAAATTCCTCCAGCCACTCTCTATCTTTACTTCCTTACATCTCTTCCATCATAGAATAGAAGGATTGATATAGTATGATAAGGTCACCAGTGTGAAACTAACTGAAAGAATCGAACACACATCAGTGGCACTAAGGGTCAGGAAAGCACATTGATCAAGTCAGCATTACATGGCAGTCCTTGTTCTGAAATTACCAGGGCAACAGAAATAGAAACCTAAAACATATTGAGAAAGGAGTTAATCGGCAAGCATGAACGGGAATATTTAAATGTGAGAATACTGCACAGCAGTGTATGTTTGTGTAAGAATACCACACAACTATGTTTATATGTGAGAATACCACACAACAGCATATGTTTGTGTGAGACTACCACACAACAGTGTATGTTCATATTGTATGTTTACAAATCATTATGTCCCGGTAATTGTTATTGTGACCTTTTTGTTTCATTTTAAAAATTGTGTCAGATACATTTGGAACTTGAGGCTCATTCTGAAAATTGTGTCAGATACATTTGGAACTTGAGGCTGATTTTGAAATATTAATATTATGCGGTAACTCTTAGTATACGAGCGGCCTTTTGGAAAGGCCGATGATCGATCTGCACTAAATAATTTATTTATAAAGATAACATAAAGTGTTATATATCAAAATGTGAAGAAATGAAACCCCTATATCATGCACGTAACTAAATTGTTCAGTGGTTTTAAACATGCATTCACCTATACATTTTCACTTTTGACGGGGATCGATCATCGGCCTTTCTAAAAGGCCGATCGTATACTAAGAGGTAATATCGAAATGAATGTCGCTGATTTTTCAGCAGTGAATATTCACTTGCAGTTATTTCCCTTCTTGCCTTTAGAAGACGTATCGCAGTGTGCAAGTACCGATTATAATTATGAACTGTCATACTATTTCGGGTGCAAAAACGCAGAGATAATTATAAACAAAATTTGAAGAAGAAAACATTTTTTAAGCCTGATGATTTTGATTTATAGTTTAATAGACTTTTATTTGTCATAATTAATTATTTATAACAGCAAAGGACTGACTTACAGACTGACGAATATATTAAATGTCCAACTTACTAACGGACTGAATGAATGAATGATGAACTAACTGACCAATGTATTGATAGATTGAGTGATAAGCAGACAGATTGTTATTTCATACAAGCGCTAATTCACTCAATACTGAATAATTCAACTACAGATTTATATTTACATATAAATAGGTTTCATAACCAGTTGTTGGTTGAATAGAGAAAAAAAATATAGTGTTTTATATAAGGAAATGAAACAGTTAACTTTTATCATCACTGGATTATTTGGTAACAATTTTATAGAGTCTATATGCTGTGCTAGTACTTTGGAACTTTACTGGCCTGGTGTTGACAATGATTTGACGATTATTTCTGGTCCAGGCGCTGCTGGGTCACGAGGTGTATTACACTGGTCCTCTCGTCATAAGCCAAACTGGTCCAGGCGCTGCTGGGTCACGAGGTGTATTACACTGGTCCTCTCGTCATAAGCCAAACTGGTCCAGGCACTGCTGGGTCACGAGGTGTATTACACTGGTCCTCTCTTCATAAGCCAAACACTGGCAGTGTTTATTTTAGTTTGTGGACCATGCATTTGAAAACTTGTGTTCGTCATCTGCTCGAATTACCTGTTTCAACCCGATTGGGTTATAATTAGGGTATATATTTGTCGCCAGGTGGGTGATACATTATGTCTGAGTTGAGACACAGTCTGAGTAAATTGTGTGAGCGTAGAGAAAAAAATAGAGTCATGAATGTGAAATAGAGAGGGGAATATGACGACAGGAGATAATGAAGATGGGCCTAAGGTGCTAATCTCTTCCTTGCTTCCACCTCGACACTTGTTTATAATGTCATAGCACCACCCGTCCTCTCTGCTAGATGTAGTATAATATTACATTAAGGACAACACAGGTTATCATTCAGTGACAGGATATAAGTAAATTCTTAGAAGTTATAAATATATTTATTGATACAAATCCACACACTAACCAAAAGCAAAAAAAAAAAAAAAACGAAGCCCGCTCGAAAAAAATAAGCAAACTTATCACAAAGTTAGTGGACAATGTCACAGTTTGCCTCCCCTTGTTCTGCAGTGATGGTCCAACAATCGCCAAAGCCTGGTAGCAACACTCAAAAATACTGTTCACATCAACTATAGTGGTTTGTGCAGCCATTGCGACGTGTGAACTGAGATTTAAAAAATGTAGTGATTAATGGCGGTAAAGAACTCTAGTTAAGCGTGATAAAATCAATAAATGAAAATATTGTGTCTTATTACTGGTAACTTTCTGAAGTGCTAAACATGGTGAAAACAGATGTAGGGATAGAAGAATGGATATACCAAAGATTGAATAAATTATTAGTGTGATACGCACTTCGAACCTGCGGAATGCCAGGTACAGGAAAATGTAAAGGGAAATAACTCTAAAAATCCCCATATTCACTGCAGAAAATTCAGCGATATTCATTCTGATATTACTTGTTATGCTGAATGGTCATCTAAATTACTTCATAGTTTCATGTTTTAGTCTTTATCATATTCCTGTCACTATGGCACCACAGTCGATGACAGGTTGTCCCCCTTGTCTATCAGTTGTATGTTTCATTCAGTCTGCTAAGATAGATTTGCTCATTTCAGATAAATCTAGCCTTTGACCAAATAGTTTGAAAGATATTTTGCCGTGTTAAGACTTTAGTGGTGCCAATATCTGTAGTTGTCCGGTGCCAGTATCTGTAGTTGTCCGGTGCCAATATATGTAGTTGTCCGAGGTCTCTGAACAGAGAACAGGACTACTGCCCACCTCAGGCAACAGATATAGGGGCTGACAACCTCATCATACAAAACAAATTGCTACACTGCCTGCATGAGCACATAAAAGTTATGCTACACTGCCTGCATGAGCACATAAAAGTTATGCTACACTACATGAGCACATAAATGTTTGGTGTAGACTTTCTGTAAATGTGGCTCCATGCTCTGTAAGGAGCAAAGCGGGAAAATAATGTTTATGAATCTCTTTATCCCAGAATGCCGTAGATGCTACCAATTTTCATTATGTCAATCTCAGAATGCCGTAGATGCTACCAATTTTCATTATGTCAATCTCAGAATGCCGTAGATGCTACCAATTTTCATTATGTCAATCTCAATGCCGTAGATGCTACCAATTTTCATTATGTCAATCTCACAATGCCGTAAATGCTACCAATTTTCATTATGTCAATCTCAGAATGCCGTAGATGCTACCAATTTTCATTATGTCAATCTCAGAATGCCGTAGATGCTACCAATTTTCATTATGTCAATCTCAGAATGCCGTAGATGCTACCAGTTTTCATTATGTCAATCTCAGAATGCCGTAGATGCTACCAATTTTCATTATGTCAATCTCAGAATGCCGTAGATGCTACCAATTTTCATTATGTCAATCTCAGAATGCCGTAGATGCTACCAATTTTCATTATGTCAATCTCAGAATGCCGTAGATGCTACCAATTTTCATTATGTCAATCTCAGAATGCCGTAGATGCTACCAATTTTCATTATGTCAATCTCAGAATGCCGTAGATGCTACCAATTTTCATTATGTCAATCTCAGAATGCCGTAGATGCTACCATTTTTCATTATGTCAATCTCAGAATGCCGTAAATGCTACCAATTTTCATTATGTCAATCTCAGAATGCCGTAGATGCTACCAGTTTTCATTATGTCAATCTCAGAATGCCGTAGATGCTACCAATTTTCATTATGTCAATCTCAGAATGCCGTAGATGCTACCAGTTTTCATTATGTCAATCTCAGAATGCCGTAGATGCTACCAATTTTCATTATGTCAATCTCAGAATGCCGTAGATGATACCAATTTTCATTATGTCATGTCACAAAGTTGTTTGTTCAACCAGTTTCAGTGTTTAAATATCTGACTGTTATCAGAATGTACAGGTGAAATGTTGTAAGCTTATATATAAATTTGTGAATGTTGGAAGAGCAAACCTAACAGCTGCTGACTCAGCATTGTCCACAGAATATGTCACAATAATTTTAGGTGCCTGCATATATGATTGTGTACTTAAATACCACGTGTTTATAAATACATTTTTTAATTCTCCCTGCTTTTGGTAACTTGTATTTTGAAGTGACTTTCTCTTCACTGCAAGACACACAAATGTATTTGCTTTAATGTCTGAGACTCCCAACACAATTATAAAAATGTTGGACTTTTTGCAGAAAATAAATATTGTTTGTCCACCAGAATTGTCCTGTCACTTGTTAACTAATCATAACAAGAATCCAAATGGCTGCATGGTTGTAGCACTTATTTCTCAAAGCAAAGGAACTTAGTTCAAAACCAGGTCATGTCACACTTCAGTCTACCTAGCTGTAAAAGTGGGTACCTGGCTTCGCTCTTGAGTTAGGGAAGGAGGAAGCAGCATGGAAGAGAACTGGTTACTCCCAACTCATGACCCGGATACCTAGTATAAGTGGTCTCCAACACTTCACTCCCCTATGGCAGTATCAGTTATGGGTCTGTCTTTAACTTTTCCAGCCATAACACACACAAACACACACACAACTACACATATACTTGTTTTTAAAAAATGTGTCTGCTAAAAAAGAAAAATCACATAAAGAAACAAACCATGGGGCAATAGTGAAATATTTTACGTTTACAAGGTCAAGGTGACTTTCCTGTCATTGGTCAAACACAGATCACAATATGTGAATAGACCTGTTCTTTCATGTTCACCTTGACTCTTGCCCAGGATGAGTTTCAAGTTGAGGTAGCAGTGTTAAAATGCATCTCTGTTGTTGAGGTTACTCATCTTTATTACTGTTCTGCTCCTCAGCTTGCCACAGCTGATACAAGTATAATTTTTTAAGCAGTCATGCCATAGTGGTAAATAACCAGAGTCATGTTGACTGAAGTCATCAGTCAAGAGGTTAACTCACAATCAAAGCTACATTACAGTGTGTGATAAGCTCTCTGTTTACTTGATAAAAAGGGTCCTGGGACTCTTCCTTAAATATAAAAAAACAAACAAACAAAACAAGCCATTTCAGTCTAGCTCTCTGTCGTCAGTATTTAAAAGCCGTGTTGTGGAGTCTGCCAAAAAAATTTCCGGCTCCTAAAATTTTAGAAGTCTGACTCCAGCTTCAGTTTTTGTACTGGTCATATGGCAGGAAATTTGGAGTCAAAGTCTGAACATTATTTACCGACTCTGACTCCACTGAGAATGACGGACTCCACCTTCCTCTTGCAGCCCTGTTTAAAAGCGTGGTATCACCAGGATTAAATGTACTTTCTCCCCACCAACATTCCCATTGAAAACCCATGAGCTTGTTTACTGAAGTTGACTTTATTCATGGACTATATAAGGTACAACTGTCATCTTTTCTTTGATGTGAAGATCACATTTGGTCAAATATCATTTTCCACTGACCTGTCGACAGAACTGCAGGAAGAATAGAACTTCAGTCATTTCACACCAAGCCCACATGTGGCATCTGTTCAAGTTTTTCTTTCATGCCTTCTTCCTGTTTTTAAAATCTGTCTCCAACTTCCTTCTCTGTGTTTCTGGGTGTCCAGAAGAAGAGCTGCCTGACAGTGTGACCTGCTTAAATTATTATGTGTGTGTGTGTGTCATTTCCTTGTCTCTTGTTCTACTGTTATTTGTCTGGTTGTTTCCCTGAGTTCTACTTCTGTCATCTTGTTGTACAGTAAACCTCGTAAACCACACACGCAGCAATTTCTCATGGTAACAGTCTGTAACTTGTCTGTTTAGTGGTTGATGATGATGTCTACTGCTGGTTCCACCAAATGTGAAGATTAGGAGAATCTCTGTTATGTCAAATGGTGCTAGGGCAGTATAAAAGGTGACCTTTCTGATTGTAGCCGAGCTGAGGTTGGCCAAAGAATGGTCAGTGACACCATGACATAAACACTGGGAACAAAGACAAGCTAACATCGTTCACTTTTTTCAGGAAAGATTACATCACAATATTTTCTTTTAATTCTCAAACATCGTTCATTGATGAAGTTTTCAACCAGTCATATATTGAAACTTTGGTCAGTCCTAATTTATTCAACTGACCACTCTTGAATGTAATATCATATAAACACTAGTATTGACTGTCAAACCTACAATGATTTTATATATATATTTATATATGGTCTGCACATGATGAATGAATGTATGTTTCTTTCCTTGTAAAATACTTACAAATTGTACATGTGTGCTTGTGGATAAAAATTGTATGAAACAGTACACCCATGTCCTGTTGTGTGAAGTCCTGATGTGTGAATATTCGTTATACAAATCTTCTTTCTGTCCACACACTCAGAATTTGTACCCTCATATTCCGTACCGAAACACCTAAATTGTAGATTCATGAATTTGCCAGGTCACAAGTGGACAGAAAATGTAGAGTGAAGTTGTTGTTTAAAGTCATGTTGTGCATACGACTGGCAACCCACACCATGTCAAAGAAATAGCTACAGAAACTATCTCTGCAAGAATACGTCATTACTTTGACACACACTTCCTGCCACATGTGGGCCACTTCCTGCATGTGGGCCACTGTAGTTGTGGTTTCATACCCCATAAGGAACAATAAAGGCTAGTTGAAACAAAACCATTTGTGCTGCTCAACTTTCTTCACTAACTTCTTGTGGGAGGTTTTTTTTTATCTTGTCATTCCTTCAATTGTTTGTTTATTAAATAGTGTCATATCATTTCTGATTTGAAAGTAGCACAGTGAAATTGTTCAAGTAGAAGTGGAAAGTCTGCCATGACTTCTTTACGTAAACACATAAAAGTCCTTCACAAAACATTATATTATTTATCACATATTTTTCTGTAATTATTTAACTTCAAGTATATTATTTTTAATAACAAATACATATAAAGGTAAAATTGTCCTGTTGTGGGTTTGGAATTTGTTGCAGTTATCTCTAATAAATGAGGAACATTTCAGGTGACTGTACATAAATTTATCTGACAGAGTTGTTGCAGTTATCTGTGTAAGAAATGAGGAACATGACAGGTGACTGTACATACATTTATCTGACAGAGTTGTTGCAGTTATCTGTGTAAGAAATAAGGAACATGTCAGGTGACATTTATCTGACAGAGTTGTTGCAGTTACCTGTGTAAGAAATGAGGAACATGTCAGGTGACTGTACATACATTTATCTGACAGAGTTGTTGCAGTTATCTGTGTAAGAAATAAGGAACATGTCAGGTGACATTTATCTGACAGAGTTGTTGCAGTTACCTGTGTAAGAAATGAGGAACATGTCAGGTGACTGTACATACATTTATCTGACAGAGTTGTTGCAGTTATCTGTGTAAGAAATGAGGAACATGTCAGGTGACATTTATCTGACAGATGTTGTTGCAATTATCTCTGTAAGAAATGAGGAACATGACAGGTGACATTTATCTGACAGAGTTGTTCCAGTTATCTGTGTAAGAAATGAGGAACATGTGAGGTGACATTTATCTGACAGAGTTGTTGCAGTTATCTGTGTAAGAAATGAGGAACATGTCAGGTGACATTTATCTGACAGCGTTGTTGCAGTTATCTGTGTAAGAAATGAGGAACATGTGAGGTGACATTTATCTGACAGAGTTGTTGCAGTTATCTGTGTAAGAAATGAGGAACATGTGAGGTGACATTTATCTGACAGAGTTGTTGCAGTTATCTGTGTAAGAAATGAGGAACATGTGAAGTGACATTTATCTGACAGAGTTGTTGCAGTTATCTGTGTAAGAAATTAGGAACATGAGAGGTGACATTTATCTGACAGAGTTGTTGCAGTTATCTGTGTAAGAAATGAGGAACATGTGAAGTGACATTTATCTGACAGAGTTGTTGCAGTTATCTGTGTAAGAAATGAGGAACATGTGAGGTGACATTTATCTGACAGAGTTGTTGCAGTTATCTGTGTAAGAAATGAGGAACATGTCAGGTGACATTTATCTGACAGTTGTTGCAGTTATCTGTGTAAGAAAGGAGGAACATGTCAGGTGACATTTATCTGACAGAGTTGTTGCAGTTATCTGTGTAAGAAATGAGCAACATGTCAGGTGACATTTATCTGACAGAGTTGTTGCAGTTATCTGTGTAAGAAATGAGGAACATGTGAGTTGACATTTATCTGACAGAGTTGTTGCAGTTATCTGTGTAATAAATGAGGAACATGTCAGGTGACATTTATCTGACAGAGTTGTTGCAGTTATCTGTGTAAGAAATGAGGAACATGTCAGGTGACATTTATCTGACAGAGTTGTTGCAGTTATATGTGTAAGAAATGAGGAACATGTCAGGTGACATTTATCTGACAGTTGTTGCAGTTATCTGTGTAAGAAATGAGGAACATGTGAGGTGACATTTATCTGACAGAGTTGTTGCAGTTATTTGTGTAAGAAATGAGGAACATGTGAGGTGACATTTATCTGACAGAGTTGTTGCAGTTATCTGTGTAAGAAATGAGGATCATGTGAGGTGACATTTATCTGACAGAGTTGTTGCAGTTATCTGTGTAAGAAATGAGGAACATGTGAGGTGACATTTATCTGACAGAGTTGTTGCAGTTATCTGTGTAAGAAATGAGGAACATGTGAGGTGACATTTATCTGACAGAGGTGTTGCAGTTATCTGTGTAAGAAATGAGGATCATGTGAGGTGACATTTATCTGACAGAGTTGTTGCAGTTATCTGTGTAAGAAATGAGGAACATGTGAGGTGACATTTATCTGACAGAGTTGTTGCAGTTATCTGTGTAAGAAATGAGAACATGACAGGTGACATTTATCTGACAGAGTTGTTGCAGTTATCTGTGTAAGAAATGAGGAACATGTGAGGTGACATTTATCTGACAGAGTTGTTGCAGTTATCTGTGTAAGAAATGAGGAACATGTGAGGTGACATTTATCTGGCAGAGTTGTTGCAGTTATCTGTGTAAGAAATGAGGAACATGTGAGGTGGCATTTATCCATGTAAGAAATGAGGAACATGACAGGTGACATTTATCTGAGAGAGTTGTTGCAGTTATCTGTGTAAGAAATGAGGAACATGTGAGGTGACATTTATCTGGCAGAGTTGTTGCAGTTATCTGTGTAAGAAATGAGGAACATGTGAGGTGACATTTATCTGACAGAGTTGTTGCAGTTATCTGTGTAAGAAATGAGGAACATGTCAAGTGACATTTATCTGACAGAGTTGTTGCAGTTATCTGTGTAAGAAATGAGGAACATGTCAGGTGACATTTATCTGACAGAGTTGTTGCAGTTATCTGTGTAAGAAATGAGGAACATGTGAGGTGACATTTATCTGACAGAGTTGTTGCAGTTATCTGTGTAAGAAATGAGGAACATGTCAGGTGACATGTATCTGACAGAGTTGTTGCAGTTATCTGTGTAAGAAATGAGGAACATGTCAGGTGACATTTATCGGACAGAGTTGTTGCAGTTATCTGTGTAAGAAATGAGGAATATGTCAAGTGACATTTATCTGACAGAGTTGTTGCAGTTATCTGTGTAAGAAATGAGGAACATGTCAGGTGACATTTATCTGACAGATGTTGTTGCAGTTATCTGTGTAAGAAATGAGGAACATGTCAGTTGACATTTATCTGACAGAGTTGTTGCAGTTATCTGTGTAAGAAATGAGGAACATGTCAGGTGACATTTATCTGACAGATTTGTTGCAGTTATCTGTGTAAGAAATGAGGAACATGACAGGTGACATTTATCTGACAGAGTTGTTGCAGTTATCTGTGTAAAAAAATGAGGAACATGTCAGGTGACATTTATCTGACAGAGTTGTTGCAGTTATCTGTGTACGAAATGAGGAACATGTCAGGTGACATTTATCTGACAGTTGTTGCAGTTATCTGTGTAAGAAATGAGGAACATGTCAGGTGACATTTATCTGACAGAGTTGTTGCAGTTATATGTGTAAGAAATAAGGAACATGTGAGGTGACATTTATCTGACAGAGTTGTTGCAGTTATCTGTGTAAGAAATGAGGAACATGAGGTGACATTTATCTGACAGAGTTGTTGCAGTTATCTGTGTAAGAAATGAGGAACATGTCAGGTGACATTTATCTGACAGAGTTGTTGCAGTTATCTGTGTAAGAAATGAGGAACATGTGAGGTGACATTTATCTGACAGAGTTGTTGCAGTTATCTGTGTAAGAAATGAGGAACATATCAGGTGACATTTATCTGACAGTTGTTGCAGTTATCTGTGTAAGAAATGAGGAACATGACAGGTGACATTTATCTGACAGAGTTGTTGCAGTTATCTGTGTAAGAAATGAGGAACATGTCAGGTGACATTTATCTGACAGAGTTGTTGCAGTTATCTGTGTAAGAAATGAGGAACATGTGAGGTGACATTTATCTGACAGAGTTGTTGCAGTTATCTGTGTAAGAAATGAGGAACATGTCAGGTGACATTTATCTGACAGAGTTGTTGCAGTTATCTCTGTAAGAAATGAGGAACATGTCAAGTGACATTTATCTGACAGACATTGTCAAGAACAAATTAGATTCATCTAGCAGGACCTGGATGTGTGTGCATATTGTTAATATACAGCTTGTGTGACATGAACCACTGCTGTAAGACACATTGGTTTTATTTCAATGATGGCAAGCCGTGAGTTCATCATATGTGAGAGAGTTCTCTTATCTGAGTATATTGTTGACTTTTTTTATCAACGTGTAGATGACATATCAAATAAAATGTTGACTGTCAGTTGGATGTCACGTCTTTGTCATCTTGTAAACACCTCATCTTTGTTCACGGTTTACAGAGCATGTGGTTACAACTGCTGTTGACTCCCTTATAGGAAGCATGTCTTAAAGTGCTTATTGTGCTCTTGTGTTGTGACTTCTACAGGGTGTCCGAACGAGAGCAGGTAAATTTGAATTGCCCGCCATTTCTGTGGATTTTGTTTCTGTCACTTCATATTTGGCAGACATCAAATAGAGACGTGGCAAATTCATTATGGAGAGGTACACATATGAACACCGTGTTTCAATAGTTAAAACTTATTATCAAAATCAGTATTCAATTGCGGTAACTCGGCGTAAATTACGTGAAATTTTGAGTCGTAATCATGTGCCTGCAGTATGCACAATTCAGCGTTTAGTGGCGGTATTTGAAGAAACTGGTTCGGTGGTGAATCGCTCAAGGCCTCCAGCACCTCGGAGCGCTCGTTCATTGAAAAACATTGCTGCTGTTCGTGAAAGTGTAGCTGAAATGCCGGGCACCTCCATCAGACACCGTTCACAAGAACTTGGCCTATCTCGGTCATCTTTACACACAATTTTGTGTAAAGATCTACACCTACACCCATACAAGCTCTTCAACCTGCAGACCACGAACGACGTCGTAATTACAGTAATTGGATGTTAGAAGCCATTGAAAATGACCCTGAGTTTTGGAAGAAAATCATCATGAGTGATGAGGCTCACTTCCACCTCAGTGGCTTCGTAAACAATCAAAATAGCTGTATTTGGGGAAGCGAAAATCCACGAGAGATACACGAGAAGCCTCTACATCCTCGGCGAGTGACAGTCTGGTGCGCTATGTGGGCTGGAGGTGTGATTGGTCCATACTTTTTTGAGAACGCTCATGGCAATGCTGTTACGGTCAATGGCGAACGCTATCGGGACATGATTAACAACTTTTTCGGTCCGCAATTGGAGGATTTGGACCTACGTGACATGTGGTTTCAACAAGATGGCGCCACGTCGCACATAGCACGCGACACAAGAGAAATTTTGAATAGGATGTTTCCGGACAAATTAATTTCGAAATTTGGCGACATCGACTGGCCTCCAAGATCGCCAGATTTAACTCCATTAGACTTTTTTTATGGGGTTTTTTGAAAGGGAAGGTCTATACCAACAAGCCACAGACTATTGAGCAACTCAAAGTCAATATTCGAGAGGATATCGCTGCTATACAAGTTGAAACATGCGAAAATGTCATGCAAAATGTGCTCCAAAGGGCGCGCATCTGTATGGCTAGCAGAGGCGGCCATTTAAATGATATAGTGTTCCACACATAACTGCCAGGTCTAAATAAAACATACGTAACATAAAATTGACAATTGTTTCACTTTTAGACTAGTTATTCAAAAACAAAATCTACCTGTTCTCATTCGGACACCCTATATTTGACATCATGAGGTGGCGGGCTCTATTTATAACTCTCCTACAATGTATGATTTGTTTGTGAGGCTAGGCTGTTAAGATCCACATAGAAAATTATGTTTTTATTTTGTCCCATGGTGTCAAGTAAGAGAAAGAGCAAGTTGTCAAATATTGTACAATAAAAAACAGACTGAAAATTGAGGTATATTTAGACAATTAATGCAGGAAGATGTAAAATCTGGACTGGAAGATAAAACAATATGAGGTTTTTAAATGATGTACAGAATGAGGACAATATAGACACTTTTTTCACCTGAGTATTTCCATATTCTTCTTTTAGCCTTGCAGTGCCCTGTGGGGCATAGACATTTAGTTACTGCATGCCCACCCCTCCTGTCATGCAAGCTGTTTGTGTCAATGTCAGAATTACCTTGTGGTCATCACGCAGGAAAAGGTAACCAATGTACTCTTGCAATGATGGTTCGTCAGAAGACTGGTGTGCCCAGGCACAACCTGGCTTTGTCACCTTTTATGACAGTAGTGGACCTAATATCAGGCCCTCAAGATCAAAACAGCCAATGTATGTATCACAGAAGGGCACTTTCTTCCAGCTGTACGTTTATGAGAACAAATTACAATGTGGCAGATGTGAGATATGAAATCGAAGCACATTCTAAATATAATTTTGTTTTCAAAGTGTGTTTTAGACTTCCACATATTAAATATGTCTTTTGTTCTTTCATTTTGTATACATTATTGTACCACCATTTATCTTTTTGTGTTTCAAACTGTCAAAAGTAAATCTCAGATTAACTTTTTTTTTTTGTTACCAAACAATCTCCATACATGTAAAGGAAGATTGATTGTGAGAAAGTCTGCCAAATAGTGTGACAGTCAAGTTATGGGCATGCACCGTCCTGTTGCGATTGTAGTTGACAGTTCTAAACCGCGCTAATTTTGGTCTGTCAATTTGTCACAATAAACAGCTAAGAATAACATCTGGAATGCTTGTGATAAATGGTCGTATTTCAGAATTTGTCAACAATTAGTTGACAAGTTTCAGAGTTAATCTAAAAACAAGTTTGAATTACCTGAACACCACGACTTCCATTTCATGGCCATTTTCCACACACCCCCCTTCTCCCCACCCATGTAAAAAGTATTATTATAGTTGATTAATCCATTTTTCATGCCTTGGAAGAGGGGGATCCTTTTAAGGATTACCTTGAACGATGCAATGATATTGGACACATGTTATTACTATTTTAAATGACCCAGGAGCCTGTCTTAAGTTGAACATCTTGTCATGTGTGACCAGGTCCAAGTATGACATGTATTGCCCTTATTTAGTGTCTTGTTTCACTGTTGACCGTGCTGCCTAATGGGTTCTATGATTTTTGCTTGAGGGTTTTTTGTTGAACTTCCGTAGAGCTCATTTCTTTTGGGGCTGGATTTATCCACAAGCTAAATAACCTACAGCTTAGGGCCTCACAGTCTGAAGGGGACTCTGTAACATAATTGTAGGCCCATCACATGCACTAAGATGTATACATGACTTTCTCACTTTGTCAAAGATGCTGGAAATCCCTGATGTGAGACAACAAGTGTATGAAGACATCCCTGATGTAAGACAGCAAGTGTAGGAAGACACCCATGATGTAAGACAAGTGTAGGAAGGCATCCCTGATGTAAGACAACAAGTGTATGAAGACATCCCTGATGTAAGACAACAAGTGAAGGAAGACATCCCTGGTGTAAGACAATGAGTGTAGGAAGACACCCCTGATGTAAGACAATGAGTGTAGGAAGACACCCCTGATGTAAGACAATGAGTGTAGGAAGACACCCCTGATGTAAGACAATGAGTGTAGGAAGACATCCCTGATGTAAGACAACAAGTGTACGAAGAAATGAAGGACAGTTACATAGAAACAGATCAATGATGGTACTTCTCCTGGCACTTATAAAGAGACAAATTGTGAATGAAGTCCCTTTATTCCTGTATCATTGATGCTCTTGAAACTAACTTGGAGAACAGAGTAGCAGTACTAGCAGTTTATAATTATGCCGCAAGCAAGTTTTCATTATTACTTCATTTAGAAGCTTCAGTGGAACAACTGCGTAAAGCTGTAGAACTTTTGATGAAAGATTATCCCGACGATGTTGATGTTAATGTTACTGGAGAACTAAAGCACTTTTATGCTTATATTAAACAAAACCATTCAGGAAAAGCACATCTATATCACCAAGATCTGTATCAGTTCATCTTTGAAGACAAGATTCATTTAGCTTTTCCTAATGTTGAAGCAATACTGCGGCTATATTTAAGTTTGATGGCATCAAACTTCTCAGGGGAAAGATTCTTTTCACGACTAAAGAGAATTAAAAAGAGCTGCCAGCAACACAGCCACAAGACAAGCTCGATCATATGTACATAGAAAGTGATAAATTGCTTAGCTTATCTTTTGACAACGTCATTCATGACTTTCGTGTACAAAAGGAAGAAGGAAAATGTAAACTGACTTATTTCTTATGTTTTATCAGTGTTTATCATGCTACAGTTTGCAAATTAAATTTTATTTTCTGGCAGTTACCAATTTACAAGAGTATTTTACTCCTAGGAATTAAATACATTCAGTCAATGACTCTCTGGGAACAAATGTGAAGTATTTTTTGTTATAATAAATGTCTTGAAACCGAAACATTAAAGGCATATTTTGACAGCAGTAAAGGAGCAACCCTTCGCCCACCTCGCATGGATTTGTTATACATCTTGTCGGCATTCTAGCCAAGTTCAGTTGTTACTTGGCCTTATTCTGTTACCAATTGCCAGATAGCACCTCCACATCTTCCTATATCTTATGGCATCACTATTATCTAAGTCCGGCCCTGATACCGTTGTTGAAAACTTTCTTCAAAATTATAGGAACAGTTTCGACTTATTACATTTGTTTTAAAAAGCTTTCTATTATTATTATATATCTTTATTAAAAGCCAAATATTGTTACTTTCTTTTTGGCTGATTTAAACCTTGCTGTTATAATTCGGGGTCACATTGCTTCCCATTCTATAAGTACCTTCTGTGCTTCCTTAGACAGCATTAGAGCCACCCCTTCACTGTGGTGGGCTCTTTCCTCCTCATGTCCTGAGGACAACACCATTTCTCCTGTGATCAATCTCCTCTTCTCTAGAAAGTAAATATAAACATCATTCAGTGTTATGCACCAACAAACAATAAAGAAGAATCTGAGAAAGAAGACTTTTACACCAGACTACAAAATGTCTTGGACAATAAGAAAAGAAAGGACATCACAATTTTCATCGGGGAACTAAACGCGAAAATAGGAACAGACGACACCAGCTTTGAAGAAATGGATTAAGTATGATGAACGAGAATGAGGAACTACTAGCTAACTTCTGTGCTTCAAATCAACTAGCTATAGGAGGAACCATATTTCCACATAAAAGAATACATATGTATAAAGCAACATGGATATCACCAGACCACAGAACTGAGAATCAGACTGATCACATATGCATAAGTAAAAAGTTTTGGTCATTGTTGTATGATGTGAAAGTATGTAGAGGAGCAGATGTTGTATCAGACCACCATCTTCTGTTGGCTAAAACAAATTTAAAACTCAAGAAATTTACAACAGTATATAGCTGTTAAGATCATTAACTTAATAAAGAAGACCTATGAAGACATGACATGCAGAGTTCTTCATGAAGGACAACTTACAGAACCGTTTAGGATTAGAACGGGAGTGAGACAGGGATGCCTCTTGTCTCCATTTCTTTTCTTACTAGCAATAGACTGGGTTACGAGAACATCGACAACACACAACAGAAATGGAATCCAGTGGACTCTGACTAAGCAGTTGGATGATCTGGATTTTGCTGATGACTTGGCTCTTCTGTCCCATAACCGTAATCAGATGCAGGACAAATTGAAAACACTCGATGAGAGGTCACAGCAATTGGGTCTGAAAATACACAAGGAAAAGACAAAAATAATGCGAATAAATGCAGGTAATGATAATAGGGTTGAACTTGAAGAAACACCATAAGGAAGCTGTGAGATTGATACACGTGACTAGAGACGTGGCTATTTTGTGAATGCCTATCTCATACTTGAGTGGGAGTTTATGAATGAATAGACTATAGACGAACATACAAAAAACTTTGGGGAGGTAAGAAAATCTTATTATCTAAAATTGTGGGTTTAAAATTAAGATAAGAGAATCAGAATAATAAAATCACTGGTTTGAATAAA
>JAMPIV010011575.1:0-32500 GCA_024509875.1 Oreohelix idahoensis
TACCTCTTCTCATCCTCGGGCTTGTCGTGACTCCCTTCCATTTTCACAACTTCTCCGCCTCCGCCGTTTGTGCCTAGACGACGATGACTTTCACTTCCGAGCCAATGAGATGTTGGATTTCTTCCGTAGCAGACTTTATCCGGAACATGTTCTCACCTCTGTCCTCCACCGTGTGCTCCCCATCTCTCGTCAGGAGGCCATCAAAACTCACTATAAATCCACTTCGGATAGAGTCAAATGAATCTTGACCTATCACCCTCACAGTACTGCAGTGAAACAGATCTTTTTCCGCCACCTCCCTATCCTCCAAGCAGATTCTGTGACCCAAGAAGTATTCGGTGAAGCACCTTTGGTGGCATATAGACGCGACAAGAACTTGAAGGATCTTCTTGTTCACAGCCGTCTCCCAAAGGAGAATGCCACTCACTTTGGCACACTACCCTGTGGTCGGACACGATGCAACACGTGCAAGTATGTCATCTCAACCCACAAGGTATCTTTTCCTGAGGCTACGTACACCATCACCAGTAGCTTCAAGTGTGAGTCGCGCAATGTTATTTATACGATCATATGTAAACGTTGCTGCAAAACCTATATTGGCCAAACAGGCAAACGACTTGGGGACAGATTCAGCCAGCGCTTGAATGACATCTCTGAGCAAAAATCCACACCAGTTGCCATTCACTTTAATAGTCCTGATCACCATGGTCCCATCGACATCCAGGTCACGGCGATTAGATCCTTCTCCTCTGACACTGCTAGCCGAGAACAGCTTGAGAACCGTCTTATCCACCGCATGGGGTGTCTAAAACCAGCGGGTCTTAACACTTTACACACCTTTGTCTGAGGTCACCCTTACCTCTCGTGTTCTATTTTGGCACTTTCCACTCTTATCCTATTTTTCTAATTTTCTGCCGCCCTCCAATATGTATGAAAATATAATACACTGTTTTTAATATGTCTTGATTTTTTATTTCATATTTATTTATCTTCAACTCATTCTGTCCTCTTCTATTTCCAGTCTCCACATATATATATATTACGTTTGGGTAGTTTATTGTTCAGTTTCGTTTTTTAGTTTCTTAGTATGTATTGTGTACATCCGGTGGTGGCAGTCACTTCCTTTTCCGGGCACGCTCACCCGTTCGCAGGCAGCAAAAGTGGTAGCACTTCGACGCCTTCAGGGAAGTACCTAGGTTTAATTTTTATATTTATTTACGTTCTTATGTGTCCTATATAGCCTTCACTTTCTTTCCTTTCCCTGACGAAGGCCTTGTGGCCGTAACGTTGGCTATTTTCTTTGTCTTTTGTCCTCGTAAGACGAATCACCTTTTTCCGATTTTTTTCCACACCCATCCATTACCACCAACTAGTATGGTAAAGGAATAGAAACAAAACGCTCTCTTGAATATTGCGTTTCCCGACACTTACTTATGTGTTCCCATCGTCCTATTCCACCATCCCATCTACCTCAAAATTCACCCTCGATGATAATTAAACTTAATCCGTCGAGAGAAAAATGTCTTTACATTTAAATTGAATAGCTTTATATTTACTTTACATTCAAATTTTTTTTTTTTCGTACGCCCGCTAATACTCGAGGCGAAATCTCAGGTTATTGTTAATGTCTAACCTGACATTGATTTTACGTGAGTATCCCTTTCCTTGTACAGAGACAGGTGTCCCTCGCCATTCAGGCAGATACTCGCCGATTTCAGAGGTACCGATTAGAGCTGGGTCGGCTCAGGAGCCGCCAATCCCTGGTCGACGACACTCCTTCAAATGTCCTCGCCAGGTCTCGAGTTAATCCAGTCCAAATCCCGGTCGACGAAAAATCCTCAAATGCCGTCGCCCGGGTTTGATCCTGTATCACCCGGTCGCCAGAGCGGTGTTGTAACCACTACGCTAGCGCGGCTCCCCCTCAAATGGCTTGAACATCCACTAGCAATTTTCACATATTAATATCTGCATGGCAATATATACATACTAATTCACATGTTAGTAATGAAAAATATAAAACGTAAAATGCACAACGTACGCCAATCATGGCTCACAGACTGTTTGCTCAGAGGAATAAAGGCACTGGAATAGGCCTCTTTCACGTGTTCGTATGGGTCGTTATTTTAACACTGAATTTCCACTTTGACTCTGTGCTTTAGATTCCTCAGATTCCGGGGGGTCCTTGTTAAATGGTAGAGTTTATTCTGGGCGCTGAAGTCCTCAAAATTGCTCAAACAATGGCTCGGTTTCGATATAAGAAACTTGATTCTAGACTCTGGCAAGGTCTGGTTGTCGTCTTGGCAAACGATTCTCACAGTGAACTAGACTTGAAAAAAAAGCCAGGTTATATTCACTGTCTTCCCACGCATTTGTTTGTTACAAGGCTAATCAGAGCGCCAGTCGTTTCAAACCTGCGTGTTTTGTGGGGTAATTTCAAAATTATTTCCGCCTGAAATAATGCAAAAGGTCACCTCTCCCATATATGGAAATAAAACATCCGATGCCTTGTATGCAAACTCACAAATACATCTGTAAACTCATTCGACCATATGTGTCAGATATAACATCTTACTTTCCTCATTTTGCAACAAGGTGTGCAGGAAACGATCATGTCATTCCTGTGCGCTGACAAATAAGTTATCTCTCCGTAGTGGCTATCAAACTTTCAGCGTATTACTGTAGTGGATTTTGATGGTATTGTATGGTGGTGTTATCACCTAGTGTGATGCGTGAGGTCAGCTGTAAAGGCTCCTGAGATAATTGTAACTGTGAATATACAGAAGGCCCTTTCGTGCTACCACTTTATGACCTCACACATATCTTTTTTTTACTAATGAATGTGGCTACGTTAAAATCTAGGGTACTGAATGCAATGTGTTGTATGGACATATACACACACCCACAGATATTAATTAAGTCTAATACTATCAATAAAATTTATAACACAATGAACTAAGTTCAGCTGGTTAAATTTAGAATAGAAAATCTTTTTTTAAATTTATTTGTTCTGAACCAAGGTTTTATTTTGGCCAGAACTTATGCAAAGATTTTGAAATTTATGAATGAATGGCATGAATAAATGGCATGTTAAATGAAAGATGTTTACATATGCAATCTTCAAGATTAATTATAGTATTACTGTTCGTAATGTTAATTTTCCTGGGAAACTATGAATGGATGTGCTGTTGGGGTGGCTTCATCCCTCCCTGTTTATGCCTACACAGCATTGTCCATTAATGATGGAAGGAAATGGGATGCTTCAGTAGTAAATTCTCTTGGGTGCTAGTTTTATGAAGTTGGTGTAAGTTCAGCAGGCCAGCTAGCCTACTTAACTTTGCCAGATTTGTTCTGGTGCTGGAATATGATGGCCCCACCTCTCCGTGCTTGAGCAATACACAGATGTTCTGTCGAAATGTACCCTGCACGGGTCCTCACTTCAATTATTAATCAGCATTTGACACCACCTTAGTGTCAAGATCGAACTCACAGCTCTGAAATAAAGTCTTGTTTTTTGCTCAGCACCTTACCTAATAAGCCACTTCTACACATAACAAATTACAATAACACCACATAAACAGGGTCAGTTCTCTCTGACCAGACAGCACATCTTACCTAGTTGGTTTCGCATAGGGTAAGTTTCCCCAGTCTACAGATTCTGAAATAGGTGCATTATCTCACTGCCATAGAATAGGATAGGTGATATGATTCACTGTTCTCAACACTTGATCACCCCTTCCTAAACCTTGCTGTAGTTTATATATTGTTTGTCCCTAGACCCTGAACTAGGGCGGGGGGTCCAGAGCGAATCCTTACTTGTTTGTAAGGCTAGATTTCGATATGGCAGTATCAAATCACTCGAACATTAAACAATATTCAAAATATACAAAGAAATAATTTCAATCTTACCAGATTATGAATAAAGAACACAGAAATGCTAGCAAAACTCAGCTGAGCTGCCGGCTATAGTATGGCGTCCCTGAACTTATTTCAATTTATTTCATTTGGAAATCACCACACTTGAAATTTACTGTGTCTATCACTGGACAACTATTGAGGAATGGCAAAAAAGCTCGTCTGAGCGCGGATAATATGATTGTCTGTTTCATTATTATCTATCCGTCTGTAAAATTAAAAACATATTATTTCACTGCTCAGAATGGGCCATCCGGCCAGCTAATTTTTATATTCCTAACATTAATATTAAGAAAAAGTTACTTTTTAAATTTTGTAATATTTCAAGCATCTGCGTTTAGCCGCTGAATTCAAATCAAAGGCTTGGTATCGCAAAAGCGTCCAATAAATGACTGTGGCGTATCATATCCAAGGTCCCTTCTGTCGAATTCCTTACTTTATGTCAACTTGGGGGGGGGGGGACGTGACTTTTCCTCCTTGCCCCACCAATTTGCGTCCATTAACCTCGCTAGTTCAAGTACGCGTTCAGTCAGATTTTTGTCTTTTGATCCTCGTTCCGTTTTGCCTTCAAGTCTAACACCTGATGACCCGCGGCGCGGGCGATCATGTATTCCAGCAGCTTACGCATTGGTTTTTATCCTTACATTTTATCCTTTGGAGATATTTTTACGTTGTATCACTCGTTAATTTTATGACAATTACCATCTTTGTGAAGAACGCACCCTTGCCTTATCTGCGATTAAGCAAGTACGCTGGGCGATTTTAATGTTAATCTGTAGTCAGATGTCGGCTACACCCGTGATAAACCAACATGGTTGTCGATCAATATTATCTCATCTGTTCCTTCCCCAGCAGAGAGGAACGGGTAACCAAAAAGACATGACGACTTAACACTGAGGGGAGTGTAAGAATGTTTGAAAATCCAAAATATCTGCTACAAACGAGGAGAAAGAAATGTGTCGACCCGAAAACTCCAGGTTATCAATAAATACAACAATTGAAAATGAGTACAGCCGTAGTGAAGCAGAGATCGACCCAAATAATGTCACAGCTGGGTAGACTGGAGCGTAACGCTACTTCAAGAGTGTTACCCCTATGTTGAGGGTTAAATATAGTGGTACATATTATGTTCCATTACTGTTGATAGTGGTGGAATGTTTCTGGTGGATGGTGTGGTACAACAAGGACTGACAAGGACAGAGTCAGTGAGGTCGGGCTTACGGATGGCCGACTGATGTGTGAGTAAGTGACTGTCAACAAACGCGAATGTAAAAAGGTTCTGGCGTACCAACACAGGCTGGAACCACACACTACAGTAAACGTAATAGTCAGGAAACGTTGCAATGACTGATAACGTTTAAATAGTTTATTACGCCACAGTTACGTAAACATCATGGTAACATAGGACGACACTTCATAACAAATCATGGTGCATCAGATAAGTAAGTTCATTTCGTAGACATACAGCAAAAATAGTCATCCAAACAAAAGACAGCGTGCATCGCAGTCTCAATAGCCTGTAGAATGCAGTAACTCATAGTATAAATCCCTTCAAAAGCAATATCCAAAGATTCAGCTACAGGTACACAACTCAAAGTACAAAGACTGCAAAAAACAGCAGCTTACGTTTCATAAAGGTTTACATCAATATCTTTATAAGTGATGATGATCACTGGTCGCTTACACAGCGGCATACAATGACTTCTAGTAACAAGGGAAAAAATCCATCAGAATAAACATGAATCAAAATCACGGCCGGTGCAACCCATGGCCTCTATGGTAAATCCATCAGACTTCTTACAAAATATATAATGCCGGCGTACTCCCTGGCATCTGGGTTATATCTCTTAGAAAACAATCCATAAACTCCTGGGAGAAAGAACATTCCCGACAATAATCTCTTTATCTTTACTTCAAAAGAATTATTCTCTTCAATTATCAAATTCCCTTAATAGAAAAAACACAAAACGCCGGGACACACTAGCCAGAAGGAAGACCTTCTCCAAGCTCTGCCCGCAAAACACTGCACGCAATCTCAGTTGCTTAAAACAGTTCAGTCTATAAGAATTCATTCAAGCGCTAACACGCAGCTTGAAATGTGAGCTGGACTCATCCGCTTCCTCCCCCCCCCCCCCAATCTATTTCATAGAACCTTCGACCAGATTCCTTACCATATTAAAAAAAACAAGCTAACAGCTAGTCAGTAGCGCTGCGTTCAAAAAATCACCGATCATTCTTCTTCTTCTTCTTCGTACACTCTCAGACGTACACTTGAATGTTCTCAAAGAAAGCAGTAGTCAGTTTGAGGCTATTTGAATCCCCGTAAAGCTTTTCCACGAAAGGAGCTGGCGTCGGCCATATGCACTTTCTCTGTACCACATATAAGGGGCAACTTTGAAGCAGATGTTCAGCAGTCATTTTATCAGTGCCACAGTTACACTGATCGGTAGTTCCTATCTTTAGCTTGTTGAATAGATGGTATCTCAATCTGTTGTGGCCAGTGCGGAGTCTGAAGATTACCACTTGTTCTCTTCTGTGGAGCTGGTAGTAAGCATCATTCTGTGTGTGCCCTGGATGTTCTACATTCCATTTGTTTCTGTAACTGATTCTGATAAAACTCTTTGCCTCCTCAAAAGTTATGCTTGCATCAGGCTGAGGCTGAGCATTCATCTCATCACAAAAAGTGTGCTTACAGGGGTGTATACAAAAAACCGACCCGTACCTACAAATCTTTTAACAGTTAACTCCCCTTAATAAAACACGACTTAACAAAGAGGCGTAGTAAGGAAGTGAGGGAGGGCGGTCCGCCCGGGTGCCAGACAGGAGTGGGGTGCTATCGAGAAAGTGAAAATTCCAATATAAATGTTGAAACTAAATACAATATTCCGGAAATAATTTCCCCAATGTCGACAAAATTATTTTCTTTTCTTTCCCCGACGAAGGTCGTGTGGCTGCAATGTTGGCTATTTTCTGTGTCTCTTCTCTAAATAAGACAAATCACCTTTTCTTCGTTTTTTTTTTCGCGTTCTTTCAACCGACGAAATTGGGAAAAGTCGTGTTTCTTATATCCTTGTCAAGACTCATTGTCGCCAGCACAAAGGCTAGTTTATTGTATCTCGATCAGACACGGAAGTGCTATTATTTCTCATTCTGTCTCTCTTAGTAACATTAATGGCTTTTCTTACCTCACAGGATGGAATTTTCCTCTTGCTTGATAGCAACATCAATGAAAATCTACTTGACACGAAATCATTTTGTACACAATTATTTCAGTTCAGTAACAGGAAAGCTTGACACAGGTATAAACTTTGCCCCTTTTGTGTACAAATTCAACTGATCGTCTCTCCCCCCCCCCCTCCCCCCCCCTCCCCCACACACACACATCCCGGATCAGCCGAAAATGAATAGAGCAACTTTACAGAGGGTCGAATAGCGGTGTACGCTTAGTGGTTAAACTACGAAAAGTGATACCGTCCTTATGCTATTAAGAAAGTGAACACGGGTGTACGCAATGACTGGAAACTATTATTGGCGGTCCTCAGACGCCTTCGAGCAACAAACAGGTGTTTACAGAACAGCGCAACGGTTACGTCTGCTTCCGTGACACATCGCAGCAAGATATATCAATGGGCCAGACAGCACCTCAGATGGATTAATAGCCTGTGACGTGCTGTCGTATGATCTGATTAATCCAGGTTTCTTCATAAACGGCAGGATAGCAGGACAGGAAGGGTGAAAGGTATTCTTTTAACTGCATTCAGGAGGCAGCCAGTTTCGGCAGAGGAAGCGTTATGGTTGAAGGGGCTATTATCGCTGAGCACAGAACCAATCTTGTCATAATTGAAGGAACCCTGACCGCAAGTCGCTACATACGTGACGTACTGCAGGCGCGCGCTCTGCCGTTCCTTCACTAACATGAACCGGGCCTAATTTACATGCAGGACAATGCCTCGGCTCACAGAGCAGTAGCAACCCTAGATGTGCAGCTAGTGTGAACATACACGACCCTTGGCCAGCTCTGTTTCCTGACTTGAATCCAATTGAACATATCTGGGACTATGTGGACAGACGGTGCCCACCCTCCATTATGAGCCAGAGACATTGGACCAGTTGTATACAGAGCTTACTGAGGCATAGAACAACAGAAGACCAGATCAGACGTTTGGAACTCTCCATGAGACGCTGCTGCAGTACAGTGGTGCAAGTCCATGGTGGTCACATTCGTTACTGAGTTTGTGATTTTTGTTTTGGACACCGCACTTCTTTAAGGTACGACCACGTGACACTCGATTATTACATTTTTGTCTTGTAACCTAATTTCTTTCAGGACATAAATCCCTTATCGAACTGCCATGATTGCTTTATCAATTTCTCGATGCACATTTATTGAGAACAAAATACAAGGTGTGACAGGTTTCTTTTGTTAGACAGTAGGCCTATATATATATATATATATATATATATATATATATATATATATATATATATATATTATATATATATATATATATATATATATATATATATATATATATATATATATATATATATATACACACACACACACACACACACACACACACACACACACACACACACACACACACATATATAATGAAAATACCGCGTTTCTATCTCAAGAAGTTCACAAATATACTGTATTTTGGTATCGCGATTTTTCATTGGGAATGCAGAAAAAGTACTTTTGATCCCGGGAACGCCGCGATTTTAAATTCTGGCTCGAGAGGTCTAGTCTGAAATTTGTTTAATTTAAAGTCTTTTACTTTCCCGCAGTCGCTAAAAGATCTACCAAATAATCGCTAAAGATCTACCTGTAGATCTGGATCTATCAGTTGCTGACCCCTGGCTTAGGGCCTCACCATTGAAAAAATTGAAACATAAAAAAAAAAAAAAAATTCGCTCAACAATGAGTCAAACGCGTTTGACAAATCTGGCTTTATTTCTACAGAGTATCAATTTGCAAAGAAAATGAATTTTGATGAAGTCATTAATCAGTCTGCAGACATGACGGCTCAAATGCAGAGTTTGTGAATCTTGTCTATTAACGTTTAAAGAAGAGGCTGAGAGTGATGCTTTATTTCCTCTGTGTGTGTGTGAGTCTGTGTGTATTTTTTTGCAAATGAAGTGTAGTATTACAGATGATGTTCCGTTTTAATAGCGTGGATAATTTCAAATGTTAATAAAAAGAAATGAATAAAGCAAATAAAAAAGCGAATAAAGATTAAGGTGACCAGACGTCCCGGTTTTTCCGGGACAGTCCCGGTTTTCGACCATTTTTGATAATTTGTCCCGACTTTTTTTCGATGCAACCCGGGACGCCAATTTGTCCCGGTTTTGGACGAATTTGCCAATTTGGCATAAATCTCACAGATTAAAAAAAAAAATTATTATTCCGTGGCTGACTTGAGGGAATTTTTAATTATTAGTGAACTGGCGCCGAAACAGCACAAGAGGTTGTCAGGAGCGCGAATTAGTTTTGTAGTTCCAATGTGATATTCGCAGTTATTTGAAAGAGTTTGCTTACGGTATACGTTTATTTAATTTAAACGGTGAACTATTTGTGCATATTTTGTTATTGTTGTAAGAAAATGGGACCAAAGCGTAAATGCAGTTTCAATGAAGATTTACAAAAGGAATATCCGTTTATTAAAGAGAGTACATCAAACTTCAATGTACGATGCAATATATGTGCCTCCGGGTTTTCGATAAGCCATAGTGGACGTGGTGATATTAAGAACCACATAAGCAGTGAGAGAGCCGTCGTTACAGCTGCATCAAGCTCGTCGTTAACCACTTTCTTCAGAGCTGATAAAATTGGTGACCAAGAAGAGCAATTAGCTGCTATAGAAGGCGCCTTTGCATATCATACTTTCAGGTCTATGGATTGCACATCAAAATTACTTCAGGTTACTTTAGAGCAGTGGCGTATTCTGGTAATGCGAGCTAGGCGTGCTGCTACTTAAAATGAATATGTACGCCTACTATTTAACTTCTTCCCCTCTTAATTTAAAAACCAAATATATTCAATTACGCAACGATAGTTATTAGGGGTATATGTCAAATATCTCCGAAATACTAATTAACTTACAACTTGAAACTCACTGTCACTGTAATAATCTGCATTCCCGGCAACTAACAAAAATTAATCACAAAAAACACTGGACGGACACAGCCGATTTTTACAACTCCGAGAGCTGCAAGGCCACCGCACGCATGTTCGTATTGTATTGCCGTATCTGGCCATGACCCCGATCCACACAAAGCAATCTTCAGACGTGAATCAGAAAGGTACCGCACGCATTGTGACGGAATTACCCGAGAAACTTCGGGCGATTGTAACCAACCAATAAAAACTGCACTATAAAACGCGTCTGGGAAACTGAAACTAGATATACTCGTAGATTCTATGCGGGAAAATCCGTTATCCTGGTGCGTGCGGTCCGAAAGCAGAACTTTAGAAGAGAAATATTTTATAGAATAATAAATTAAATTTTTATTTTCCTTCGGGCATAGGTGTGCGCAGCACGCACAGCACACATAGAGAATACGCCACTGCTTTAGAGCCAAAATTTGCATGTACACGTACGAAAACAGAAGCCATTATTCGAAATGTCTTGGCACCCCATATTCTAAATGAGTTAAGGTGTGACCTAGAAAAGTCTACATTTATTTCTGCACTGACAGAAGCATCCAACCACAAAGAATTCAAGATTTTTCCTTTGCTTGTCAGATACTTTGATCACAGTAATGGAGTGAAAATTAAAATATTAGAGTTAAAGTCATTGCCAGGTGAAACAGCATGGAGGCCGTAAGGAGGCAGCCCCTCCACCATGCAAAGGCACAACAGGCCAATCACTTTTCCTTTCCTTTCCTTTCCTTAACCAGCGGCACTTGGGCTTTCAGCCCTTCGGCCCAATGACATGTCATTGCGAGGCTGGGGAACCTGAGGACTTTTCTTCCAACCCGGTCAGGAGCTTCGCTCCTTCCCATCCACAGAGGGTTTATCACAGGAGCCGTTCAGGTTATTCAGTCAAATTTCCGGCCGTAAACATTTCTTCAAACGCCGACGCCCGGGTTTGAACCATGAACATCTGGTCGCCAGTACAACGCCGAAGCCATTACACCAGCGCGGCTCCAGGCCAATCACCTGTTTGCTTTAAATCATGATTACGCGAACTACAAGAGAGAAAACCGGACTGATTCTAAAGGCGACGAACTGGAACGGACTACGGACTACGACTTATGGAACTTGGAACACAAGAAGTATAAATGGGAAGGAAGAGGAGCTGGTGGAAGAGATGAGGAAAGCAAAACTAGAAATCCTGGTGTTACGTACATTTATTACCTAAGGGGGTAGTCTTCGGTCCTGCCAAATGTACGCACCAGTTTTATATAGTTATATTATTTGTGCGTTCGATTGATTCGCGCACTGACGTGCACAATGCAGTGTGAGTTGCTTTGGATGCACGGGTAACCTAGTTTTGGGGATTGGGACGTCATGTTTTTGAACGGGGCAGTGCGGACTTTGTTATGTCCGAGATATAGATTATTGAAATTTTCTGGCAGTTTTGTATAAGCCAGTATGTTATATTGATTCAATTGGTATTCTTGACGAAGCCAATGATGGAAGGATCATGTAAGTGTCGCCCCGGTTATATTTGTATATTTATTGCCGTAAACTAAAGTATCAGGCCGCTCCCAGTTGTAGTCTAGCGGGAAGTCATCTTAGCATGTAATTTCCTAGAATGGACAGACGGAGTCGGTGGTCATATTAGATTACCGTAGAGGAATAATACCTACGTGTAAACCAGTTTATTTATTCGTATGCTTCATATTTTTATATGCCGTACATTCAACAATGCCAGAAGCGTGGCATAGAATGGGAGAGGTTAGTCAACTGGAATCTCTAACCTGTTCGTATTATCGTGTATGACTTTGTTTGAAACTATATGCTATCTAACGTTATGTTTTGGAGAACGTATGGGATTGTGAAGTATGATATGGAAGATTTTATCCTGGAGTATGAATACGTTACCATGATAGACGTCCTTGAAGGAAGGTCAATGGACTTGAATGAGAAGAATATTATACGGTAACAGTTTTGTGATCCTTAGTCACTTGAGTCAGAGGACTTTATTGGTAGAGAATCTTCAGGAACTTTAAAAGTAATTACCATTATGCTGATGTATGATCTTTGCGCCTGTGACGATGTTAGTCTTGTCCACTCCGTATGTGTCATGTTGAATAAAATCTATGTACAGTCATCACCGACTTATGTACTGCCAGTACTTGCCCAGTTCACCCAGTTCAACACTACTTGTTGAAGTTCGTTTGAAGAATATTGTTGACATTCGTTCATTTTAACCATTCGCGTTTTAAGCTACCTCTTCACCAGTATAAACTGTACTCAACCATAAAACGGAGTCAACAGTAATTGGTGTGCCAGTCTGGTTTTGAAATCAAGAATTTCACAGGAAACGTACCCAATACAATTATCATTAATGGAAGATCTGAACTTTCAAGGCGACAACATCTTGGGATCATCTGAAGATCTGAACTTTCAAGGCGACAACATCTTGGGATCATCTCTTTGTCACAATTACGTGCAAGCTGTGGTCTAATAACTCAGAACGAAGTATTTTATCCTCACACGTACATACACGGAGACGAGGCACATTGGTTTTTTTTCCTGCACGCGAGATGAGTATAACGTGTTGTCGTTGTACCCTTTATTACGTTTAGCTGTGCCTTAAATAATTATGTCCATATTTATATTTTCCTTGTTATATGTTGTTCATTTGTCGTGGGAGGTAGGGAGGTTGATCTGAAGAACGAGATCCATCTCGAAGCCAATTCGGGCTCTTCATCAGACGTTCTGTAGGGCTCAACTTGTAAGTTTCAATTGAGCGATAGTTCCGGTACAAGGCTAGACACCTTGCCGAAGTTCCGATCGCTAATTGTCCCTTATAATAGTATCTGTTTAGCTGTTACGTCAAGTTTTTATTGTTGTTCTCGTAGTTATTTTTATTCGTAATTTAGTTTTATGATGAATTTTGTTTGTATTTTGCGTCCATCTCACCTTTCCTGTCGTTCAGTTTTTTACAAAACCTATGTTTTTACACTGTGTTGTCAATTGTACTGTTAATTATCTGATCGTAGTTATCGTCGTATATTTTTACGATATTCTATTTTAGTTATACATTTTTATTTTTTTTTTTGATTTCTACGATTGTGTTCACCCGTCCAGTTTATCATGTCTTGTCGGTTATGTTTCTATTGTCTTTCTCGTTGTTCATTTCATGACATTTGATTACATAAATTTATTGATTAATAACATATTTAATAATTATATGATAACATTATACCGTTCTAAGGACAGGAACGAAGAACACTTGTTATAATAACAAGGTTAACTAATTTATATTGATTAATTATCATTTTTATAAATCAAGAGTATTGTGACTACTTATAAAGCATAATGTATTCACTAGATTATTTCATTAAGCAAGCAAAAGCTCTTCAGATGGCTCCTGATGAAGCAAAAACATTTGCACTTGCAGAATATAGGAAAGCTCAAGAAATAGAAGCCGAACAGAGAAAGTTAGAAACTTTAAGACTAGAAAAACTTCAATTTGAGGCAGATCAAAAACGGATTGAGGCTGAGGAACAAGAGAAGAAGATGAAATTTGAGGCAGATCAAAAACGGATTGATGCTGAGGAACATGAAAAGAAGAGGAAATTTATAGCTGAGGAAGAGGAGAAAAAAAATGAGATTAGCCGCTGAATTAGAAGATAAACGAGTTCAAAAGGAAATGGAACAGAAACAAAAAGAAATGGAAGATAGGAGATTAATAGCTGAACAAAATGTAAAACGACTTCAGCTTGAGATGGAAGAGAATGAAAAAAAACGACAGCATGAACTGAAATTAGCAGAGTCAGAATATGAGAGAATTAGGTTTACTCAGGAAGCTAATTCTCATAGAACTTTTGAAAGCCAAACTCCATCCAGGCATGATTATTTTAAGGAAATTCACCTTAAATTACCAAAATTTAATCCCCCGTCTGATGACGTAATATTCTTCCTAGATAGGTTTGAGGCCACTTGTGGATCTTATAACGTGGATAAAGCGCTATACTGTACATATTTATCCAGATTACTTACAGGGGATGCATTAGCAGTTTATCATACCACCAGCATTGGTGAGAAAAATGACTATAATGCTCTTAGAGCGGCACTTCTGCAAAAATTCCAAATGACAGAAGACGAATATCGTTTAAGATTTCGTACATTACTACCTCAATCAAGCAGAAATTTCAATGATTTTCTGTCACAAATACGACTAACACTAGAAAGATGGATCGAATTATCCAAAATTGAAAAGTCGTATGAAGGTCTCTTTGATTTACTGATGCGCGATAAGGTACTATCGTCTGTAAATCCTACATTTCTCGCATTTTTACACGAACGGAAACCTTTATCAATGAAAAATTTAGAAGAACATGAAAAAAATTTTTGTACTGCTCACCCAAACATGGATCTAAGTAACGCACAGATTAAGAATGAATTGCCTGTTGCTTTTGCAGCACAACAAAACAATTTTTCACGAAATCGTTCCTTTAGTGCTGACAGGTATGTCAATAAGGGAAATAATTACAATTTTAACAATGATAACTTTTACAAAGGGAAACAATTTCAACAATCTGCTCCATTTAATGTTTCTTGGAACCAAACTCACAGATCACAAGATTTTGGTAACAATAATTTTAAAAATAATCAAGGACATTATAATAAACAAAACTGGAGATCAAGATCTCAGGGTCCACAAAACAGACAAGGTTCTTGGAATAAAAATTTTAAAGAACATCATAACTTTAATTATACAAATTATCAAACTCATCCAAATTTTAACTCTAGCAGAAATGACAATTGTAGCAATTTTAATGCAAATAATCAAAATCGATCGCGTCGCAGAGATAGATCGTCAAATAATACGGGTAGACATTCTAATGTCGCTTTAAGTGATACACAGGCTAACATT
This sequence comes from Oreohelix idahoensis, assembly GCA_024509875.1. Classification (NCBI taxonomy): domain Eukaryota; kingdom Metazoa; phylum Mollusca; class Gastropoda; order Stylommatophora; family Oreohelicidae; genus Oreohelix; species Oreohelix idahoensis. The sequence goes on from JAMPIV010011575.1 coordinate 14,973, forward strand.
GAACAGGGTAAAGTAACTGAAACTCACAATGCTATGTCTTGTTCTCTTGATTGTACCCAGGTGAAAGACTGTCCAGAATGCTCGACTCATTTCCAGCCTAAGGCGATCACGACGCTGCGTTGCGGACATACCTTGCCTAGCCTACCTATAGTCTGCACAGCCACTGCTACGTCAGTACACCAGGGACAGGGCTCTCTTAAGTTTAACAAGGGATTTGTCAACAATATTTCATGCTCTCTCCTATTTGACTCTGGTTGCAGTACAGTCGGCGTCCGGACTTCGCTGATCAACCCAAGTTGTGCCACGGGCCGGGTTGTCAAATGTGTGACGTTTGGTGGCACAATTGAAACATTTGCCACTGCTATTATTGATCTTAATACTCCATTTTTTTCAGGAAAGATTCAAGCTTGTCTCCTTCCGAATCCAATTTGTGATTTAATACTTGGTCGCATACATGGTATTAAAGAGTGTACACCACAGCAAATTGCTGAATGGGAAGAGCGACATATTCAAACTGCAAATGCAGTAGTGACTAGAGCGCAAGCTACTAATATGTCGCATGATACACCTATTGAACCTACAGTTCATACCACTTGTGATGATGATGCTCCTATTTCACGGGAGTTGTTTGCTACATTGCAAAAGAATGATGATTCATTAAAAAATTTTTTTCAGTATGTTAACAAAAAGAATACAAGCAACAAACTTGCAAAATCTAGACATGACTTTATACTTAAAAATGGGATTTTGGTGAGAGTAATACGGGAAAAGGATTCATCCTTATGTTATCAGATCTTAGTCCCATCCTCTATGAGATCTCGTATATTACGACATGCGCATGACTCGCAATGTGCGGGCCATATGGGTTTTTCGCGTACCAAATCCAGAGTGCTTTCGGCATTCTACTGGCCAGGCGTCCATAGGGACATCACTCTCTATTGTCGATCCTGTTTGATATGTCAGGAAGTTAAGGTACGGGGTCCATTTCATGCGGCTCCTATTCAAGCTGCGGACATCCCGATTAGACCATTTGATAAAATGGCCATTGACATTATTGGTCCGATGCTTCCATCTGCTAGAGGGCATACGCATATCCTTACGTGCATTGATATGTGCACTCGTTGGCCTGAGGCCATCCCTCTCAAGAACACTTCATCTACCAGTGTAGCAGAGGCATTGATGTTAATCTTCTCACGCATTGGTTTTCCACGGAAAATCTTGTCGGATCATGGGGTTCAGTTCATTTCTGAATCCATGTCTCAAGTTATGAAGACATTAGGTATAGACAGATCTCTTAGTTCTATTTATCATCCGATGTCAAATGGGTTAATTGAGCGTCTCAATAGGACACTCAAGCAGTTGTTGGGTAAGATGACTCAAGACCATCCCCAAGACTGGGATCGGGTCCTACCCGCTTGTCTCTTTGCGTATCGCGAAGTACAAAATCAAGCAATGGGGTTTTCTCCATTCCAGCTTGTTTTTGGCATGCAACCACGCGGTCCGATGTCGTTAATCCACGACTTATTGGTTGACGAGAATATTGAAGAGGAAACTCAATCCTCTTATGAGTATGTGATCTCTCTGAGAAAGAGAATCATAGATGCTTGTAGACTAGCTACTGCATCATCTGAACAAGCCAAAGAAAAAGCTCGTCTATTTGCAAACAAGTATAGACGTCTTCGCCAGCTCATACCTGGTGATGAAGCTTTTGTCTTACTACCTGCGCATAACAATCGTCTTTTAATTACCTGGAGAGGTCCTTTCAGGATCATCTCAAGAATATCCGATGTCGACTACATCGTTGATGTTAATGGTAAACATAAAACCTTCCACATTAACATGTTGAAGGAGTATTACTCACGTCCTGATTATCTACAGTCAGTGTTTCAGGCAACTGACGACCCTACACCTCCTATTCAACACTATTCTAGTTTGTCAGTCATCCAAGAAGAAGAATCTTCTTTTGATGATGTACAACTACCAATACCAGTTGTACCACTCCATTCCACTGAGAAATGGAATGATGTTACAATCTCATCTGCTCTTTCGGCTGATCAACGTCAGCAAGTCTCTAATATTCTACACTCGTATGAGGATGTCCTCACTGACATCCCAGGTCATACGTCAGTCATCCAACATGACATTATTCTGACTGACGATACGCCTATTCGAGTTCGCCCATATCCTATTCCTTTACACTTTCGTGATAAGGTTGATAAGGAATTGGATGAGATGCTCCAATTAAATATAATTGAACCATCTTCATCACCATATTCTTCTTCCATGGTAATCATTAGGAAGAAAGACAACAATATACGTCTTTGCGTAGATTACAGGAAATTAAACAAAGTTACAAAATTCGATGCGGAACCATTACCTCTTTTAGATGACTTATTGGAGAGATTATCTCATGCTACATTCTTTTCGAAATTTGACCTTTCAAAGGGATATTGGCAAGTGCCACTCACTCCTAAAGCAAAGCCATTCACCGCTTTCTCGACACCACGGGGTCTTTTTCAATGGAATTTTATGCCATTCGGGTTAATGAATGCGCCAGCTACCTTTGTACGCATGATGCGCCGCATATTGTCTCATCGTCCCGATGTCATTACTTATATAGATGACATCTGTCTTTTCAGTGACTCTTGGGATGAACATATTCAGGGTTTAAAATCTTTACTTTCTACCTTACGGGATTATAACTTAACAGCGAAACCTTCAAAGGCTTTTGTCGGTTTTCATGACATCTCATTTCTGGGTCACCGCATAGGTCATGGTTTCATGTATACAGAAGACAGTAACGTCTCTAAAATTTTAAACATCTCAGCACCTAAGACAAAAAAAACAAGTTAGGTCGCTTTTAGGACTAATACAGTTCTATTCAAAATTCATCCCTCATTTGTCTACTATAACTGCACCTTTTTCGTCTCTACTGAAGAAAGGCACATCTAATGTAATAAAGTGGTCGCAGGATCACCAAACGGCGTTAGACTATATAAAACAATTTTTTTCAAATGCACCTTTTTTAAGGTTGCCTAACAAAGATCTCACCTTTGTCCTTCGCAGTGATGCAAGTTCTTACGCTATTGCTGCAGTTTTGATGCAGGAATATAACGGCACCTTATTTCCGGTTATGTACGTATCCAGAAAGCTCACGCCGAGCGAGACGAAATATTCCGTTCTGGATAAAGAGCTCCTTGCTCTTGTCTGGGCAATCACTAAACTGGATCGTTATCTCCTCGGATCACACTTTGTGGTGGAGTCTGACCAGAAAGCTCTTACCGCACTGAATACAGGGAACGTTAAGTCATCAAAGTCAGCGCGTTACGCTATAGCGCTTCAACCGTTCCATTTTGAGATACGAGCTATTCCTGGAGTGCAGAATGTGTTCGCAGACTGTCTATCAAGATGCCCAAGCGAACTTGTCGAAACTAAACCCCTTCCAGATGTTGGAACATCCTCACCGATAACATGAATAACTTTGTACATTGTTATTGATACTATATTAACGTTTTATTAGAACGGGAACATTGGTACTACAGTAACTTTTTATTAATATGGCAACATTGTTAAGAGCGACAAATATACATTTGTTATTCCTATGGAACATATTACACTACATAACGTGTTAGAGAATATATTATATCGTGTATGGAACATTGAGAACATTATCTCGTCGATTACTAACTAGTTGTAACGGAACAGTGACATATTGATAGTGATATTGCAATTACTTAGAATATATTGTTAACTAGTTATTTGTTAGTAATTAAGGAATATATAAATTAGATTAATTCAACTTAATCTATTTAATTGATTATGGATCACACACATACTAACTTTCTTAGTTGTCAGGTAATACCTACATTCACGGGTCTTAGTTATGATATCTCACTGTTAGATCACTAGTCAACCGTAATAGTGTTAGAAAACATTAAGTGTGTTGATTCTTAAAGTGTTTAATTTTGCATTGCTTCATTTTTGCACATTGTATTTTCATTTTTCTGTTTCATTGATTCTCTTGTCATTGATCATCATCAGTGTTGCTGTTCATTTTCATTTTTGAAATCATATGTTTCAAATTTTGTTGAAAACTTAGTTGAATTTTATTATCATCTTTTTTTTTTAATGGTTTTTTTCATTTTTCATTTTCAAACTTGTTTTTACTTCGAATATTACCACATCGTTCCAAAGTAGGTCGATTGTGGATGTGTGCTTTAATGCATACTATCATTTAGTTATATTGATTTCGTTTAATATTCTTTTCTTAATATAGTATAACTTTATGCATTTCATATCTGGTGGTAGTTTTGACTCACCTCTCTCGGGTACTAAGTTCAAAAAAAATTAATAGAATTAATTTTTTTAAGGGGAGGTGATAAGGGAGCTGTTACGTACATTTATTACCTAAGGGGGTAGTCTTCGGTCCTGCCAAATGTACGCACCAGTTTTATATAGTTATATTATTTGTGCGTTCGATTGATTCGCGCACTGACGTGCACAATGCAGTGTGAGTTGCTTTGGATGCACGGGTAACCTAGTTTTGGGGATTGGGACGTCATGTTTTTGAACGGGGCAGTGCGGACTTTGTTATGTCCGAGATATAGATTATTGGAATTTTCTGGCAGTTTTGTATAAGCCAGTATGTTATATTGATTCAATTGGTATTCTTGACGAAGCCAATGATGGAAGGATCATGTAAGTGTCGCCCCGGTTATATTTGTATATTTATTGCCGTAAACTAAAGTATCAGGCCGCTCCCAGTTGTAGTCTAGCGGGAAGTCATCTTAGCATGTAATTTCCTAGAATGGACAGACGGAGTCGGTGGTCATATTAGATTACCGTAGAGGAATAATACCTACGTGTAAACCAGTTTATTTATTCGTATGCTTCATATTTTATATGCCGTACATTCAACAATGCCAGAAGCGTGGCATAGAATGGGAGAGGTTAGTCAACTGGAATCTCTAACCTGTTCGTATTATCGTGTATGACTTTGTTTGAAACTATATGCTATCTAACGTTATGTTTTGGAGAACGTATGGGATTGTGAAGTATGATATGGAAGATTTTATCCTGGAGTATGAATACGTTACCATGATAGACGTCCTTGAAGGAAGGTCAATGGACTTGAATGAGAAGAATATTATACGGTAACAGTTTTGTGATCCTTAGTCACTTGAGTCAGAGGACTTTATTGGTAGAGAATCTTCAGGAACTTTAAAAGTAATTACCATTATGCTGATGTATGATCTTTGCGCCTGTGACGATGTTAGTCTTGTCCACTCCGTATGTGTCATGTTGAATAAAATCTATGTACAGTCATCACCGACTTATGTACTGCCAGTACTTGCCCAGTTCACCCAGTTCAACACTACTTGTTGAAGTTCGTTTGAAGAATATTGTTGACATTCGTTCATTTTAACCATTCGCGTTTTAAGCTACCTCTTCACCAGTATAAACTGTACTCAACCATAAAACGGAGTCAACACCTGGCTATAACGGAAACGAAGAAAAAAGGACAAGGAGTCATGGATCTCGATGGCAACACGTTGCTCTACAGTGGTGTACCCATATCTGAAAGAGCTAAAGGGGGCGTGGGTTGCATTGTGGCCCAAAATCAAAAAGATAGTATCAAGGGATGGAACTTTGTCTCGGAGCTTATTATGGTTGTAAAACTAAAAGAAGGAGAAACCATAGTCAACCTGGTCATAGTGTATGGGCCAAATGAGGATGAGAGAGCAGAGGTCAAAGAGGGATTCTTCGAGCTGCTTCAAAGGACAGTGGATGACTGCCTAAATGAAGTTATTATGCTCGCAGATTTTAATGCCAGAGTTGGAAATGACCATGCTAGATAGGGTGGAGTTATCGGAAGATATGGAGAAGATACTCTCAATGACAATGGAAAGCGACTCCTTAGATTCTGCAGTGAGCAGAATCTGATCATTACAAACACAAAGTTCCCCCATAAGCGCATACATGCAAACACTAGATATGAACCAACCAAGAATGAGAAGTCAGTGATCGACTATGCCATTGTTCGGAGAAGCTCATTCAGATATGTCCGAGATGCAAGAGTCTGGAGGGGGCCAGAGATTGGAAGTGATCACTACCTGCTAACAATCAAACGAACAACTGAAAGAGTTGCTTAGCCTAGGAACTGCCCAACATCACGCAAGAAACCAAGTAAACGAGCAGGAGAAATGAGCATTAGGACCTACAAGCTGAGAGAGCCAGAAATTAAGACCAGATATCAGGGGCTTATTGCTACAGCAGTGAGCAACACAGAAGAACGACCTGATGACTTGGAAACACTCTGGAATAAATTCAAGGATATCATAAAGACAGCTGCTGCAGAAGCATGCGGTGAAGTCCGACTTGGGAACCAGAGAAAGAGGACACCTTGGTGGACAGAGGAAGTCAAAGAGAAAATAAGAGAGAAGAAAATGGCATGGAAACAATACTTAGGAGCTAAAAACACAACAGGACAAATGGAAAAAGATAGAGAATATGTGACACTCAGAACAGAAGCAAAGAACAAAGTGCTAGCAGCAAAACAGAAGTCCTGGGAAGAATTTGGAGAAAAGCTAGAAAAAGATGCACAAGAAAACCAGAAATTGTTCTATAAGACCCTAAAAAACATGAGGAAAGAAAAACAATGCCCTCTCAAATTTATAAAGGACAAGCAAGGCAAATTGCTTACTGCCCCGAAGGAAGTAATGGAAAGATGGAAAGAATATTTCTCAGAACTCCTGGATGGTGAGCATGATGAAGCATCAGAAATGATAACCACTGACACAGAAGAGGAAACCAATGATGGTGAAGATGACATAAAGATGGAAGAACTGAGGGCAGCACTAGAGAAAATCAAGATGGGCAAAGCAGCAGGGCATGATGGTATAACACCAGAAATGGTTAAGTACATGGGAGCATCAGGCGACCTATTACTCTTAAAGGTCCTACAGGCAGCATGGTGCAACAAGACCATACCAAAGGATTGGGAGATTGCCATCATAACACCAATTTTCAAAAAGGGTGACAATCGACAATGTGGAAACCATAGAGGCATATCCCTTCTCAGTGTCCCTGGTAAAATCTACTCTAGAATCCTAGAGCAGAGACTCCGACGCCTAGCTGAGCCACAATTGGATGAGGTCCAGTGCGGATTCCGAGCAAACCGAAGTACTCAAGACCTAATCTTCACACTCAGACAGCTGAGTGAAAAGGCCCTTGAGTATAAGAGTGAGATCCATCTTTGTTTCATAGATCTGGAAAAGGCGTTTGACAGGGTCCCCTGGAGCAAACTTTGGGACTGTTTGGCAAGGAAGAATATTCCAGCACCTCTGATTCATGCTATACAGAGCTTCTACAAGTCTTGCAGAAATTATGTGAGGACAGCAAACCATAAGTCAGAAGAGTTCAGGACCACCACTGGTGTAAGACAAGGTGATATCCTATCACCTTACCTCTTCATACTCCTTATGGACGATGTCATCAAGGCATGTAAGGAGAGAACAAGAAAGTATTCAGTGGGGTACTGGAAGATGAGACAGGTCTATATTTCGGAGCTGGCATTTGCTGATGATGTTGCCCTGATTGCTAAATCAGAGGCACATCTCCAATCCAACCTGCAAGTCTGGAAGGAAGAGCTGGAGAAGAGAGGGATGGTAATAAGCAGCTCTAAAACAAAATCCATGGTGATATCACGAGAAGAAAGAAAACATCAGATTAAGTTGGGAGAACAGGTCCTGGAGCAGGTCGACCACTTTAAATATCTCGGAGCTATTATAGACCGAAAGGGAGGCATCAAAGAAGAGTTGGCCACTCGAAAAGCAGCGGCTGGGAGACTTTTTCAGGCCATAAATCGTGGATTCCTCAGCAAGAAAGAGGTTGGTAAGAAAACAAAGATGGCTGTATACCGCTCCACCTATGTCCCAGTCTTGACATATGGATGCGAGTCGTGGGCAATGACTACAACCCACAAAAGCCAGATCCAAACCTCAGAAATGAGGTATCTGAGAAAAGTGGTTGAAGTAACAAGAAGAGACATGGTCCGCAACCAGACGATCCGTCAAGGCCTAAAATCCCATCCGCTGCAGACCCAAATAGAACAGTCCCAACTAAGATGGTTTGGCCATGTCTGCAGAATGGGAGAAGATCGGCTACCACGACAAGCATGGGAAACAAAGAGCCAGGGATCCAGACCTCCAGGACGACCCAGAGTCCGCTGGGAGGACAACATTAGACAATCTTTGAAGGACCGAGGACTAGAATGGAACCAGGCCAGGAAGAAGACAGCTGATAGAATGGTCTGGCGCTCTCTCTTCCAAACCTCTACACCTCACGGTAGAAGGGGAACGACTAAGTAAGTAAGCCAGGTGAAACATCTGATATTGTAAGTAGTTTTCTTATTGACTGCATAACTGAAAATGGTTTAGACAGGAAAGTAGTTGGATTATGCGCAGACAACACAAATTCCAATTTTGGAGGTGCTGAAAGGAAAGGACAGAACAATGTTTTAAAAAAACTGCAAGAAAACCTTGGACATGGTCTTATAGGAGTTGGGTGTGCAGGTCATATTTTCCACAACACTGTTCGAACAGCTGCAGATGTACTGCCTGTTGATGTCGAGCTGATTATTGCTAAAATTTATCTACTCTTCAAATCATACACAGTACGAGTTGAAAGACTCAAGGAGTTTTGCCAGATTGTGGGAACAGACTTCCAGATGCTCTTAGGTTATGCTCAGACTATGTGGCTTACTCTGCTGCCTGCTGTTGAAAGGGTTCTTCAGATGTTCCTGCCTCTAAAATCATATTTTCAATCTCAAGACAGATGCCCAGTTTTTATACATACATTCTTTGAAAATCCTCTATCTGAGGCATGGCTTGTTTTTGTTCACAGTCAGGCCTCTCCATTCCACGAAGCAGTGCAAAAAATAGAGGAACAGACGGTCACTGTTTGAAGTCATTGACAGCATCAACAAGTTGAAAACTATTTTTAAGTCCAAACTGGAAGACTGTTTCTTGCCATCAAGAGTTAAGCTAATCCTTGAAAAGCTGGAAATGGAAGGACTTCCAAAGGAGGATGTGAAAAAGTTTCATGCTAGCGTTTCTTCGTTCTATGAAACAGCTTTCAATTATTTGAATAAATGGGCTGCAAAAAATGTTCAAGACCTAGAATCCTACAGCTGGGTAATGCTTAACAGAATACCAATTTGGGCAGATATTGAGATATCATCATCACTAGTGATTCAAACATTACCTTCAGCCCACTTTACAGAAACTGAAATTTATGACGAATATGTCTATATGAAGCAGTTTGTTACTTCTCAGAAAATTAGTGAATGGAGTGCCCCCCCCCCCCCCCCCCCCCCCCCCCCCCCCCCCCCCCCCCCCCACCCCACCCCCCCCCCCCCCCCAAAAAAAAATACATTGCCACCACAACGTTGGATTGAAATGGTTTCCCACTTCAAAAACAATAATGTGACATTTTCAAATATTTTGAAATTGGCAGAGTATTTTTTTCTGTCTACCTGGAACAAACGCTGCCACAGAAAGAGTGTTTTCTTTGATGAACAGCTTATGGGCAAGTGATAAAACACAGCTAGGTGTTGAAACTTTGAAAGCTATGTTGACAACCAAAGTGAACTGTGAGGAAACATGTGTTGAGTTTTTTAAGATGCTGCTTGCAAAGAAGGACCTATTGATAAAAATCCACTCATCTGAAAAGTACAGTAACTCAGCTTCAGGGCCGGCCCTAGGAATTTTGCCGCCCCGTGTAATACCATACTTTGCCGCCCCAGCCCAACCTCAAATTAAAATAAACCATTGACTTCATTAGACACAATTATATGAAATAAATGTAGTTACATTACTTACATATAGGGGATGCTCTTCTCGTGTAGAACGATGAACTGTTGAGTCACAAACACTTAACTATAGTATGTACATGTTATAGTTTTTAGCACTATTTTCACATTATTCGAATTTATATTGTTTGAAGTAATTACTGCTTAAAAAGACACTTTTCTTCCTTTCATATTTGCAAAAGCAGAAATAAGGTCTGCGTAGTCTAATTTTTGACCGATTTCATGTTCAATTGAATCATGACAAGTCCTTCCAATCTAGTTCCGGCCATTGTTGAGCGTAAATAAGTTTTAATAAGCTTCAGTTTTGAAAAACTGCGCTCACCACTTGCTACTGTTACAGGCAAAGTTAGTAATATTCTTAAGGCTAGAGCGACATTAGGAGCAATGTTATTTTCAATAATATAACGAAGAACTTCAATTGGCGGTGTATTTTCTGGTACTAATTTGGATACTACTTTCAGTTCATCACATAGCTCAATGGCATCAATGTCTCTATTTTCTTGATGTGTTAAAACGCCTTCTAGGTTTTTACATTTGTTTAAGAGCTCATTTGTCGTCTCAGATTTCAATTTAGGGATGTTATATAAAAAGGAAATTATTTCTTTTTTATGGTTCCAGAGAAAAGAGCAATCAATTCATTTTGAATGTTTTTCCCAAGGTAATGTTGGGTCGATCCACGAGCTACTCTCATTAAATGTTCACACATAGCACTATCAAATCTGGCAATCAGTTCAACAAGCTTTAACAAATTTCCATTGTTAGGGTCATATAATTTATCAGATGTTCCACGAAATGGCAAGCATTGTTGGCTCAAGAACTGGACAATAGCAATTAGGCGTTCTATTATGCTCCTCCAGTGTCGAACTTTGGAATTTAATAACTTTTGTTGCATTGAATCAATTGTCTGTACTGATTTAACCCTGGGCGATAATTCAATCCACTTTGTATTGGACTCCAAGTGGTTTTAGATTGTTCGTGTTCATTAAGATACACATACAAATGTCCCCAATAATTATAGCCATCAGTAGTTAGTGACATTTTGTTACAGGAAAACAACTTACAGCAGAAACAAAATACAGAATCTTTTTCTTTTGAATACACTAACCATGATCGATTAATATGTTCTCCATTGCTTAGCTACCTAGTGTAAAAATTTAGTGAAAATTTCCGACCATTAGAGCTGCGCGGAAAAACGTACTCATCTTTTGGTCTCTCTTGCAGGCCTTTTTTACAATTTCCAGTCTTTCGGTATCGCTTAAAGAAGGATTGCATCTTGCCAGATCAGTGTACTTCTCAAGTTCATCACTTAAATCTCTGGAATTGGAAACTGTCAAATCAGTCTCATTTTCGACGTTGTTAGTAATATCTACGTTACTGGGGTCCGAGTTAGCAGTACTTGCCATGAGCTCAGAATTATTTGTTTCGGTACATTTGCTTATTTTTTTCTGTTCTACAGCAGCTGTTTCAGCTTTTAGACATTTATGTAAAGCCCCGCTTTGATTTTGAATATCGCGTTCTTTTCTAGTTTCCGTTTCCGATATTCGGCACCTGATAGTTGTTTTTCTTTTATCGGACTTATATTTATTTAAATATTAAAACTGTTTTAATAAACCCTACAATAAAATGTATTATTTAGTAATGAATGGAGGCTGAAGCACTGAACTAATTTCCATAAAACGTTTAAAAAACTTATTTATCACTGTAACTCATAGCACACTAACACTGAGCAAAATCAACTTCCTTGAATGCACACTCGAAAACAACTGAAACATTCGAGCTGCCAACATAGAACGGTCGATAAAAAAATAAATTCCTGATTCCCACGCCAAGTTAATTAATTCCCGTCTCTCCTTCAGCCATGCCGGAAGATTTATCGTGGCGATCTTTAGTTGACCACTGAACACGGAAATATAATCCTCTGGGAACCACTGTGGTTTCGACCAAGCGAATAAATTGTACTGACGTCCCTAAAGAAATACCTTTTAGTGCCTTTGTAGGAGAAGATAGCATTAGGATCGTATGGCAGAACTATTAGTGAAGACTTTAAAACAGCTAAAGAACAGACCGCAGGTGCAAATATTTCGTAGAGAAAACAGACAAAATGTGAAGGAATAGAAAAGTAAGGAATTTTAAAATAATCTAGACGAAACCTTAGAACACTCCGTGACACCATCCACAGAGGGTTTATTTCAAGAGCCGTTCAGGTTATTCAGTCAAAATCCCGGTCGATGACACTCCTACAAATGCCGCGCCCGGGCTTGAACCTTGAACACCTGATCGCTAGCGCAGTGTGGTAACCATTACACCAGTGCGGCTCCCAGGCGAAATATTTTGGCGGGATTGTAAAAATAAGTAAAAAGATTTTTTTGCCGCCCCCCAAAGCTTGCCGCCCCGTGCAAATGCACGTGTTGCACCGTCGGTAGAGCCGGCCCTGCTCAGCTTCACCTTAAGTAAGGATTATTGATGTTTTTCTCTCTTATTAGTTTAAGTAGTTAAACTTATACAGTAAAATGTATGTTATTCAATGTTATTCAAATGTATATATAACATGTATATTATTTTAAATTGACATCAACTTGATTTTTCCGGGACATGTCCCGACTTTTGACCTTTTCTTTACCCTTTTGTCCCGATTTTTTGCATTGAAATAGGTCAAATCTACTATTTTGTCCCGGATTAGGGTTTTGAAAATATGGTCACCTTAATAAAGATAGATCTACTAAAAACGAAATAAATTCAGGGAATTCATCTCCACCCCATTATCTTGTCCTCGGCATCGTTGCCGTCATCTGCCTGAAAACGTCACCTTATATCTAATCCTTCCACTTTCAAATATATGAATTTAGCTACAGTATCTCTTTCATAAATATTAGTAAAACAAAATTTATGTTAATATCAACCAGACAAGAACTACACAACTTGCAGAAAACAACACTTCAGCTCTACATTGGAACATCACGAATTGAAAACGTAAATGAACACAGAACTCTAAGTCTCACTGTTGACCAACACCTAAGTTGGAACTCACATGTACATGCACTCACAAAGCAAACAGCACAAACAGTTTACCAATTAGCCAAAATTAAACATTTCCTGGATGAGGAGGCAAGGAAAATGTTCTACATATCTCATATACAAACGCATCTAGACTATTGTTCCACAATCTGGGATGGTTGTTCTGTCTCCAACACAAAAGGCTCCACTCGCTTCAAAAACGCGCAATGCGCCTTGTTGCTGATAAACACCAATCACATTGTATAGATTTATATAATTATCTTCAAATATTACCCCGCAGGAAGCGCTTCCTCTTTAACAAAGGGAAATTTATTCACAAAATCCCGTCACAGAATGCTCCAAAGTATCTTTGGCTGCTTAGAAAATATAATGAAAGACTAGTCAGCGCTTAAACAAATTACAGGTACCCAAGCCCAGGCTAGACCTATTTAAGACTAGTTTGGCTTACTCAGCTGCTCATCTTTGGAACAATCTTCCCAAAGACCTGAAAAACACGCACAGCCCTTACTCATACAATCGTATACTGTTCAAATACTTTATGAGTGTTAATTATATGCCACCCTAACTGATTGTGTTGTACTTTTATCTAATATACTGTTTGGAGGCTCTGATGATCTAGTTTTTCATTACAATATACTTATTCTTAATTTTATGATCAGGTACTGTTAATGTATGCTGTTATACTTCCTTGTAATGTTGCACTGCCCTTACATTAAATCTTTTAGTACGCTGGAGAATGTTTGAGTAACAGTAACAAAAGATGAGCAAGAGGAAGGAAGAATGCAAGAGGGGACTGTGCCCGATTTTCAACCCTTGGAAAATTAATTGCTTTCGTATATGTCTATCTAACTATCTACCTAGTCTGATTCTGGTCTTGAGTTTGGGAGGCAAAGACAGCAAGGAAAGTAACTGTTTACCCCACCTCATCTTGATGAACCTATCATTGCACTAATTGCAGCAGTATCTGCTATGAGACTCAAAGCTGCTCACCTCTCGTAAAGTTGTTCATGTGCACTGGAAAAAAACACAGTCCCTGAGTCATTCAGTAGTAGACCGTTTGAATATTTCACGAGTTCTTATAACACACCTCTGAATATGTCTCAAATCACTAATTTACTGTGGAGGAATTCGATTTTTATCAGTCTTGTTGTTTGTTTGTTTGTTTATTTATTTTTTATTATTATTATTTTTAATTTTTTTCATTAATTATTATTATTATTTTTAGTTCTGTATTTTTCTTTTTTTTTCTTTAATTTATTTTAAAAACATACTTTAATTATGATGATTATTGCAAATGTATGATGTTATATTACTTTTATAATGATAAATGCCTTAATAATGCTTAAAGTAAATGTGAGGATGAAAGGATACAGTATACATGATGAGAGAGAGAGAGAGAGAGAGAGAGAGAGAGAGAGAGAGAGAGGAAGGGCAGAATGTCAGACGGGCCTGCGTGCCCATTTCTTAACCCTTTGAAAATAAAGTTCGTTCGTTCGTTCGTTCATTCATCAAATACTGGATGGTCTCCTCATTACACTATTACTTCTTCGCCTTAGTTCATCCACCTCTTGTAACCCAGTGAACGCAAGATGATCACGCTGGTAGGTCAAGGGGAAGAACCAAGCTCATGCGATATCCGCCACTGACTGCGATCGGCAGCTTCATCCTCCCAGCGCTTTCATATCTCTTTTGTACACATCTTTGAACTTCAGCTGCGGTCGCCCGACTGTTCTTTTGCCATCTGCCAGTTGTCCGTAGAAAATATTTCTGGGGATGCGACCATCTTCCATGCAGCCGACATGGCCAAGCCATTGTAGTCTGCGCTGTCTAAAGCAGTATATATACGCTTGAAAGGCTTGAACAATTCACTCCCTACGGCAGTATCTGTAACGGGACTCGAAGCTGCTCACCTCTGGTAAAATCTTCCGCATACCTTGACAACACACCGGATCCATAGTAATTAAATAGCAGGCTGTTCAAATATTTCACGAGTTCTTGTTATTTGCCACACAAATCTGATTGTGTGTCAAATCATTGTCTAATTTACTGTATGAAAGACTTGGATTTTTATTTGTTTGATTCTCTGTCTGTCTGTCTGTCTGTCTGTCTGTGTGTGTGTGTGTCTCTCTCTCTCTCTCTCTCTCTCTCTCTCTCTCTCTCTCTCTCTCTCTCTCTCTCTCTCTCTCTCTCCCTCTCTCCACCCCCCGACCCTTTTAAAAATTTATTACTTTTGTTTTTTTTAAAAACATGGTTACATTTGATAATGAATGGATATTATAAATGTATGTTATTATATTACCTTTATAATGATGCATGCATAAATAATGGTTAAAGTACCGTACATGTGGGAATGAAAGGATACAGTATGCAAGATGAGAAAGAGAGAGAGAGAGAGAGAGAGAGAGAGAGAGAGAGAGAGAGAGAGAGATTGCAGAATGTTTGACGGGTCTGCGTTCCAAATTCTTAACCCTTTGATAATAAAGTTCGCTCGTTCTATCTATCTATCTATCTATCTATCTATCTATCTATCTATCTATCTATCTATCTATCTATCTATCTATCTATCTATCTATCTATCTATCTATCTATCTATCTATCTATCTATCTATCTATCTATCTATCTGTCTATCTGTCTGTCTGTCTGTCTGTCTGTCTGTCTGTCTGTCTGTCTGTCTGTCTATCCCCCTCCCTCTCCCCCCATTCTCTCTCTGTCTTTGTATCTTTACCAGTCGAAATGCAGCGGTGACATGAAAGAGATACTGTGACCGGGGAAGGAAAGGAACGGCACTAAAAGTCAAGGCTAGTGTGACAGTGTAGATCGTGATAGTGGTTTTTGTGGAAAGGGATGTAAATCTGTATATCACTTGAGATAAGGGAAATAATCCCAAGACTTTCCTTATTGTGTTTCTTCTGGTAAATACTGGTTATACACCAGAGATAATAATTCCAGAAGGGAGGAACAACCCAGGTAATTAGTAGAGGTCGTAAGAGCCTTGATGGATCCGAATTTTATCTTGAAGGGTTGAATATAATCGGCAACTCAAACAGTCAAGTGAAACTTCAATAGAACAGATTACTTGAAATGTCCGAATAGTTATATAAAAGGTGTACTTTATTCAGTTTCGTTTGAGGAAAATGATGCTGTGGCAGTTCGATAAGAATTTGTGGTGGTGGAAAGCAAAACTGCCAGCTTTAGCCTCCAAGGCGAAAGGCTTACGGAGTTTCTCATATACTGTAGTCGTTTTGTTACCTCTGTGGAAATCCTAACGAAATGAAAATTCGATTCGAGACTTCAATTATAACTAAATCGAACTTACGTCCTGTGGAGTGAACCACAAATATAATCGTTGCAGGGGTTAGTGCTGGGTCACTTAACTGTCCTGGGTGGTAGAATATCTCTAGTTGGATATTAGTATCCAAACCGTAGGAGTCAAGGGCTTTTTCGTTCAATAGTAGATGTAGCGCCAGGCTGCTCCAAACCTAAACTAAAGAACGCCCTATGTTGATTTGACTCTTGCATTGAGTTACTGTCTCAAGCTCTCTGTCTGGTTACTAAGATGCATCAGTTTTTATACTTGTCTGGTGCTATGGCTTGCCAGAGGAAGTATTTCTCATTGGAATTAAGACCGGAAACCTTCTAATGATTGGTCTTGGGGGCTAGTGGACTGTTGAAATAATCTTTAACCTAACTAACTACGAATCCTCTAGTCTAAAATTATTGTTTCTATGTGATGATGACCAACCATTGTTTAAAGTTCTCTCTAATCTAAATGTTTTCCGGTCTGTCTTGTATGGAGGCCACACAAGGTTTGATGACATCATGGGTTCATGTGTGTCATGACTGATGATGTCATTGATTCTTGACTAGTGGTTTATTTATCTAACTAGTCATTCATAAAATACTTTACTATAAGGCTAACAGTTGTAGCTACTTAATAGTCTACCCTGTTACAATACGTATCTGTCCCAAGAGAAGATTTCTATAAGTTTTCTGACATAAAAGGACTGCATCGAACACCAGCTCGAGGGAAGGCTGCCCAGTAAAAGAAGACCCCGCCATTTCGTGGAGAAAAAGTTCATCGAAGTCTGGAATCAGGATCGGCATTAGTAACTGCGAAGCCCGATTTGGACAATTGTGGTGGGGCCCCTTGGACTCCAGAAAATTTCAAATTTATATATCAGGAATATATAAAATTACATTGTATTAAAAATAAAACAATATCTGTGTTTATTAACTATATTTTAACATAACACGTGTTATGGCAACACTATATTTATAAAGAAATATTTCTTGCTTTCCATTCCACACGCTGTGTCAAGTTTTATCCAAGTTTAAGTGTTTTGCTTCACTACACTCTATAGATAACATCACAAGGCTGTTAAGTCTGTCTTGAAGCATGTTTGACCTTCAATAAGATTTGATCAATCTTAATTTGGAATACCGCAATACCCATGAACCCCGTGTGTTACTGGGGCCAAAACAGGGAGGAAACAATAGTACCTCTGTAACTTACCATGGGAGCCGTGGTGGCACAGTGGGTATTGCACTGGCTTCCAAGCTCGGTGGTCCATGGTCCGATCCCCAGTTGAGGTGGGATTATTTAGACAGCAAAAGGCTCCGGGGTCGACCCAGCTTCATGAT
>JAMPIV010011576.1:0-22500 GCA_024509875.1 Oreohelix idahoensis
ATATGATCTACTATTCAAATGCCTAATGATGTACATGTCAACATGTTCCTATGACTATGTTCCGTGCTGTCCAGATGTGTGCGTCCTTATTAAACTGTGAAATGTCAGCTGTAGTTCCAGTCATCATTGACTTGCATAAGAGTGTGTGAGTGTAATATTATCAAGTGGTCAACTACACAGAACCATTCCACCATTCGCGTTACCTGACACTCCCACTCTGTGTCAACATGACCGGTTGATTCACTTATGCAGTGGTAACCCAAAGAAGACCTTCTTCACTGATGACCAGTACACGAATATCGAACACGACATCGAATATTCCCTCCTTTTCAGTAACACGGTGATTTTCTGTTTTCAAACGTTTTTGATTGTATTGTGAATTTGATAAAAACTATGGAAAGATTTTTTAATTTGGCAAGTGTTAGTAAAAAGCGAGAACTTGTTGAGGATGACAAGGAAAGTGGTAATGAGGAAAGGAAACGTAAGTATAGAAAATACGACGAAGGTTACAGATTTTGGTTTCACGAGCACTCTTGTGAACAATGAAGAGTGTCCACAGTGTGTTTTGTGTTTCAAAGTACTCTCTGTCGAGTGTATGCTGCCTAGCAAATTGAAGCGCCGTTTAGAAATTGTTCATAAGAATGACGTGGGCAAATCAAGAGAATATTTCTCTAGAAAGCTGAGTCAAATGAAAGAACAAAAATCAGCATTTTCTAAGCAGGCGACAATCTCAAGTAAAGCTCTTCTAGCGTCCTACAAGGTAGCATACCGGGTAGCAAAATTTAAGAAACCCCATACGATTGCAGAGGAACTCATTTTACAGTGTGCTATTGATATGGTGTCCATTATGGTTGGAGAGTCCGTGGGAAAACAGCTTTTGCCCATTCCTTTGTCGGACAGTACAATTATTGACTAAGTTTTGGCCTTCAAAAAGAAGCTTCTTTGGAAGAGAAAAATCAATGAAGGAGGAGAAATGGACTACTTCCCAGGTTTGCAGCAGTTCATTATAGACAATGAAATTATAATTCAAGAACACTTATCTCAACTCAGTGTTCATTTTAAAAATACTTTCCTGAAACTGTGACGGGTTTCAGTGGGTTCAAAATCCCTTCACTAGTGATGCTCCTTCGGACTTCAGTACTGCAGAAGAAGAAGAACTGATAGAACTTTATCAGACTCTTCACTACAAGCGAAGTTTCCATCCATGGCATTGCCAAAATTTTGGTATTCAGTAAAACAGGAGTTCCCAAGCTTGAGCAAGAGAGCACTAGAGATATTAATTCCTTTTGCAACCTCCTATCTCTGCGAGGCTGGGTTTTCAGCAGTGGCTGTCATAAAAACCAAGTTCAGATCAAGACTTGATGTGGAGAAGGAAATGAGGGTAGCTGTATCTCAATTGGTGCCAAGATTTGACAAGCTGAGGGTCATTTATATTTGGACATGCGCCCTAATATAACCGACTAGGTTGAACGGGACGCGCCTCGCCAAAACGAGGCAAAACTTTATTTTTAAAAAAAGACAAGCTGTGTAACAACAAGCAAGCTCTAGTTTCACACTGTGGTGACTGGTACTTTATTCGTCATATTTTTATTTTATTTTTACTGTACATGCAAACATAAGACAATGCTCACGTTTTATAAATCTTTTATTAGAGGAAAAATGGTCTATGAAAGTTTAATATATGACTCTGCAGCACACAGTAACAGGATTAAATTAGACAGAATTCAGCATCAGGCTTTATGTACAATAGCGAGTGCAATCATATCAACATCAATGGGAGCTATAGAGGTGGCTTTAGGAATTCTACCCTTAGAATTACGGAGAAAGGAGTTAAGACTAAGTTATATGAACAGAGTTATGTTAGATAAGTCTCACCAAGCACATACAGCTTTTACCAGATGCCAACTAACAACGTAGGCCAATCTAATGGATGCCACTAGATACCCTACAGGCTGGAAGTGTATGGAGGAAATTGTCCATCTGGGTACATTAATTACATCAATTAATAACAGTTGTGAATACAAGCCAGTGATTCCACTCTGGGAGATCAAGAAACCAGACACGAACTACCACCTAGCAGAAATACTTAAGAAAACAAATAATATAGAAAATATTAAAAACACAGCCAATAAATATATACAACAAATATCAACAGACAGCATTACTGTGTACACAGATGGATCCAAGGGAGAGGATGGCAAATTGGGGATAGGAATATATATTCCAGTATGGAAAATGGCAAAAGAATATAGCATCACGGAAAATACATCCATTTTCACTGCAGAGATGGTGGCAATACTAAAAGCACTAGAAATATTCTCTAATAACCCTCCCAAAAAACTAACAGTTTTTACTGACTCTCTTTCAACAATTAAAGCACTTAGAAACTTACGAGAATGTAGTAGACCTGATATAGCAGAGGAGATATTTCTGGCTACTACATATTTATATTCCAGAGGATGTTCAGTCTTAATTGCTTGGATACCTTCACATGTTGGCATAGAAGGAAATGAAAAGGCAGATAAAGAAGCCAAGAAAGGTAGATCTGATAAAAATCTAATAAATGTAGAGACGAGTAAATCAGAGATTAAGAGCTTAATTAAAGATTTAATAACAGATGAATGGAAAGCAGAGTGGGATAACAATCTGAAAGGAAGACATTGCACATAAGATGTTCAAGGCTCCAACAAGAAAATGTCAGATATCTAGGGAATTAAAAATTTCCAGTAATAAGAAACTTCTCAGACTACAGCTGGGAAAAGGCTATTTCAGAATAGAAGAACCTTACTGTGCAGGATGTCTTCATGACAATAATATAGAACATTTCTTGTTAAAATGTAAGAGGTATGAACAAATGAGAATACCAATATTAGATTATTTGCAAGCATCAAACTTACCTATAAATATAGAAGAGGTGTTAAGAATAGACAAACCTAGGGAACTGCATAATATAGTCAAACAATATTTAACACGAACAAATGTTAATATATAGTGGATGGAAATGTGAAGGTCTGATGCTGTTCTTACAATGCATATGACTTTTAACAGATGCAAGTCAATTAAATATCTGTTAAAGTCAGTTATATAACTGGAACCACCAGGCCTTTACACCCCTCCACTTTAATATTATTCTTGTTCAGAGTTTCTTCTTGATTTTGTTCGATTTTTAAAAATTATTTATTTAACGTATAAGCATAATTGTTTACTTTACTGAATAACATTTTGTAGGAACTTTGTTCTTTTCTTTACTGGCTAAGCTATAACATAGTGCTAACCTTTGGGGTTATTAACTTATTGGGTTCTTTTCTCAATAAGGGGAGGGCACATGTACTCTGGTAATTTTCTACGCATGTAATTCTGATTTTATTTGATCTTTCTTTAGATATTCGGTGTTGTAAAGTTTAATGATAATAAACAACAAAAAGAACTTAACTTTGTGTGTTGGTCAGACCCATACCCAATTTACCATAGTTTTTCACGTTTGTGTGCCTTGTTGTCACATAATTGTGTATGTACGTAGTTAAACGTATATTTATAAATATAGGCTTATCACCATCCACCCTACTCATTCATTCATTCATAACCCTCCACTCTCAAAGGAGCATTGGCCTTCAACAAACACATGCCAAGTCCTCTTCTCACGTGCCATCATCTCAAGTTCTTTCCACGTTCTCCTTATCATTTTTACCTCTGTTTCCAGCTCTCTTCTCCATGTGCTTCTTGGTCTACCTCTGCTTCTCTTGCCCTGGGGATTCCAGAACAAGGACTGCCTTGTAATGCTATCATCAGGTTTCCGCAGTGTGTGTCCTATCCATCGCCATCTTCTTCTTCTCATCTCTTGTTCCACTGGCACTTGTCTAGTTCTTGTCATCAGTTCCACGTTGGTAACCTTGTCATACCATTTTAATCCCTCTATTCTACGCAAGCACCCATTTATGAAAGTCTGCAGCTTTTTGGTAGTTGTCTTTGTTGTTCTCCATGTCTCAGAGCCATACAATAGGACTGACTTCACATTTGATTCTTATTTTCGTGTTGGATCCGATTTCTTTTGATCTCCATATATTTCCCAATGCAATGAAAGCTCCTCTTGCTTTTTGTATTCTTATTTTGATATCACTGTCTGTCCCTCCAACTTTGTCTATATTGCTGCCAAGATATGTGTACGATTCTACATCTTGTATTGGTGCTTCTTCAAGTTCAACCCTGTTATCATTACCTGCATTTATTCTCATTATCTTTGTCTTTTCCCTGTGTATTTTCAGACCCAATTGCTGTGACCTCTCATCGAGTGTTTTCAATTTGTCCTGCATCTGATTACGGTTATGGGACAGAAGAGCTAAGTCATCAGCAAAATCCAGATCATCCAACTGCTTAGTCAGAGTCCACTGGATTCCATTTCTGTTGTGTGTTGTCGATGTTTTCGTAACCCAGCCTATTGCTAGTAAGAAAAGAAATGGAGACAAGAGGCATCCCTGTCGCACTCCTTTTCTTATCCCAAACGGTTCTGTAAGCTGTCCTTCATGAAGAGCTGTGTTCTTTAGTTGGCGCATATGTTTGTAAGACTGATATGTCAAATGGCTTTGCTCTCATTTTCAGTAACACCATTCTGTCATTGTGTGTCCATTATCCACATACATATTTTTCTTATTCCTTTTTTATTAACTTCCTACTCCTCTTTCGTGTTTTCTCCTCCAGAGTTGTATAAGCGTGTATAGTTCTCTTTTCATGTAGCCTGTATCTAATAATCTTGCCTCTGTAACTCCCAGTATATCAAGTTTCATATGTTTTGCCTCTAAAATTAGATTATCTAGCTTTTCTCCTCCGTTTAGAGTTCTAACGTTCCATGGTCATATTTTTAGGCTCCTCCTACTAGTTTTAGGTGGTCTTACTCAGAATGCTCCCTTTCAAAAGAATTTGAGGAACACTCGTCATTGTGTACTTCCTTACTCATTAGAGGAGTTACCTCTTCCCTGTTGTTTTGTGCAGTAGATATCTGCCCAGGGGACAAAGAGTTGTCTACATATCAGTTCTTGTCTTTTTGTTGTGATTCCATTACATTCTTTAGGACATACGTGGGAAGGCCCCAGTCTCTTCCACGTGCCTAGCCGTTGTCTGTTTCAATGCCCGACACGCCTCTAGTGCGCCACACACTTTGATGTTTCGCTTTGTCAGCCGTTGATCTGTTTAGATTCCTCCGCCTCACTCACCGTCTCAGTCTTTGTGTACTAGGGATGGACATTCACTTGAGGAAGATTGCTCCTACTTCACTCATGTATAAGGTGACCAGACGTCCCGGTTTTTCCGGGACAGTCCCGGTTTTCGATCATTTTTGATAATTTGTCCCGACTTTTTTTCGATGCAATCCGGGACGCCAATTTGTCCCGGTTTTTGGACGAATTTGCCAATTTGGCATAAATCTCACAGATTAAAAAAAATATATATATTATTCCGTGGCTGACTTGAGGGAATTTTTAATTATTAGTGAACTGGCGCCGAAACAGCACAAGAGGTTGTCAGGACCGCGAATTAGTTTTGTAGTTCCAATGTGATATCCGCAGTTATTTGAAATTTTAGGTAGTGGTAAAGTACCAAGATTTTGCGTACGGTATACGTTTATTTAATTTAAACGGTGAACTATTTGTGCATATTTTGTTATTGTTGTAAGAAAATGGTACCAAAGCGTAAATGCAGTTTCAATGAAAATTTACAAAAGGAATATCCGTTTATTAAAAAGAGTACATCAAACTTCAATGTACGATGCAATATATGTGCCTCCGGGTTTTCGATAAGCCATAGTGGACGTGGTGATATTAAGAACCACATAAGCAGTGAGAAACATAAGAGATCCGTCATTACAGCTGCATCAAGCTCGTCGTTAACCACTTTCTTCAGAGATGATAAAATTGGTGACCAAGAAGAGCAATTTGCTGCTATAGAAGGCGCCTTTGCATACCATACAGTGCTACACAATCATACTTTCAGGTTTATGGATTGCACATCAAAATTACTTCAGGTTACTTTGGAGCCAAAATTTGCATGTGCACGTACGAAAACAGAAGCCATTATTCGAAATGTCTTGGCACCCCATATTCTAAATGAGTTAAGGTGTGACCTAGAAAAGTCTACATTTATTTCTGTACTGACAGATGCATCCAACCACAAAGAATTCAAGATTTTTCCTTTGCTTATCAGATACTTTGATCACAGTAATGGAGTGAAAATTAAAATATTAGAGTTAAAGTCATTGCCAGGTGAAACATCTGATATTGTAAGTAGTTTTCTTAATGACTGCATAACTAAAAATGGTTTAGACAGGAAAGTGGTTGGATTATGCGCAGACAACACAAATTCCAATTTTGGAGGTGCTGAAAGGAAAGGACAGAACAATGTTTTCAAAAAACTGCAAGAAAACCTTGGACATGGTCTTATAGGAGTTGGGTGTGCAGGTCATATGTTCCACAACACTGTTCGAACAGCTGCAGATGTACTGCCTGTTGGTGTCGAGCTGATTATTGCTAAAATTTATCTACTCTTCAAATCATACACAGTACGAGTTGAAAGACTCAAGGAGTTTTGCCAGTTTGTGGAAACAGACTTCCAGATGATCTTAGGTTATGCTCAGACTAGGTGGCTTGCTCTGCTGCCTGCTGTTGAAAGGGTTCTTCAGATGTTCCTGCCTCTAAAATCATATTTTCAATCTCAAGACAGATGCCCAGTTTTTATACAGACATTCTTTGAAAATCCTCTATCTGAGGCATGGCTTGTTTTTGTTCACAGTCAGGCCTCTCCATTCTACGAAGCAGTGCAAAAAATAGAGGGACAGACGGTCACTGTGTTTGAAGTCATTGACAGCATCAACAGGTTGAAAACTATTTTGAAGTCCAAACTGGAAGACTGTTTCTTGCCATCAAGAGTTAAGCTAATCCTCGAAAAGCTGGAAATGGAAGGACTTCCAAAGGAGGATGTGAAAAAGTTTCATGGTAGCGTTTCTTCGTTCTATGAAACAGCTTTAAATTATTTGAATAAATATGCTGCAAAAAATTTTCAAGACCTAGAATCCTACAGCTGGGTAACGCTGAACAGAATACCAATTTGGGCAGATATTGAGATATCATCATCACTAGTGATTCAAACATTACCTTCAGCCCACTTTACAGAAACTGAAATTTATGACGAATATGTCTATATGAAGCAGTTTGTTACTTCTCAGAAAATTAGTGAATGGAGTGCCAAAAAAACATTGCCACCACAACATTGGATTGAAATGATTTCCCACTTCAAAAACAATAATGTGACATTTTCAAATATTTTGAAGTTGGCAGAGTTTTTTTTTCTGTCTACCTGGAACAAATGCTGCCACAGAAAGAGTGTTTTCTTTGATGAACAGCTTATGGGCAAGTGATAAAACACAGCTAGATGTTGAAACTTTGAAAGCTATGTTGACAACCAAAGTGAACTGTGAGGAAACATGTGTCGAGTTTTTTAAGATGCTGCTTGCAAAGAAGGACCTATTGATAAAAATCCACTCATCTGAAAAGTACAGTAACTCAGTTTCACCTTAAGTAAGGATTATTGATGTTTTTCTCTCTTATTAGTTTAAGTAGTTAAACTTATACAGTAAAATGTATGTTATTCAATGGTATTCAAATGTATATATATAAAATGTATATTATTTTAAATTGACATCAACTTGATTTTTCCGGGACATGTCCCGACTTTTGACATTTTCTTTATCCTTTTGTCCCGATTTTTTGCATTGAAATAGGTCAAATCTACTATTTTGTCCCGGATTAGGGTTTTGAAAATATGGTCACCTTACTCATGTAGTTTAGCCAGTCAGCCAAGACTGTTGCCCGGCATGTGGCCACCGCCGTACACAAGCGGTATTCGTCGAGCCATACACAAGCTATATAAAGGGAGGGGAACCAAATAGGATCCTGACAGTCAATTAAGGATATGGCTGTCTCTCACAGTGAGGTACTATCCCTCTCTCTTTTTCCTGCATCCTTCGGGAGTTCACGGCAATAAAAAAAAAAGCTTTGAGGATGACACAATGCAATAACGAGTTTCAAAAAAGGATTTTGTTTCCGCATTCTGTTGTTATAATACCGAGTTTAGTACAAACCATTCGATATTAGCTGACGTATTTTATTGTAAGTAAAACATTAACTATGAATCAATTGTCCTTTCGTTTTATTATTTGTAAATGTTTGGGATCCACTGTCATAAGGGAAATCACTCCAACACTGAATTGGGACAGTATGTTGCACTTTTCGGTCACAAATGTATACAAACCGATTTTTTTTTTTTTTTCTGAAGCTTTCTCCCCACCCACCGATTTGTTTTCAAAACTCGTTTATGTTGACCTAGTTTTCAGAGCAGTGATCGCAATAATTTGGAAAACATCGAGCATATCGTGATATAAAGTTAGTACCATTCAGTGTTAACCTGCTCAGGCGATACGTCTGGCTTACCATTTCATGTCTGCTACCGTAACAGTTCCCGTGAGTGGTTAAGTGTAGTTTATAACAGTCGGTGCAGTATTTGCTTCAAAGATGGATAAAATTCTTAGAGGTGTGATAAAATACAACGTCGCGGAGAAAGCAAAATACGTGGCTGACATGGGCAAATTTACAAACAAAGATCTTCAGGTAAGGAAATTGAGCACTAATTTCTCAAAGATATTTGTGATCGTAAAGAAGGCAATCACCATTATACCCTGTTCTGCGCCGGCGATCCTGCCTCTTCACTTCTCTGTATCTTGAATCTGCTGTTTTCAGTCTCCTGTGTCATGTGGTCATGTATCGAGGTTTCTTCTTTTTCAACAGCAACTACTGCTACTCATCCTGCTTTTCTAGCATTTGCTAAATATCAATTAACAACTCAGAACAGGTTATGAATGCCAGTAGATACCCGACAGGTTGGAAATGCATGGAGGAACTTGTACAATTGGATGCCCTAAATGCATCAATTAATAACAGTAGCAGGCCTATATACAAGCCGGTGGTACAACCCTGGGAGCTCAATTAACCAGATACAGACTACCACTTGGCAGACGTAATTAGTAAAACAACTGATGTGCCAACTATCAAAATCAAAGCCAGGAAATATATTCAACAAATAGCAAAGGACAGTATTACAGTGTACACAGATGGATCTAAGGGAAACAATAACAAATTGGGTATAGGAATTTATGTTCCTATGTGGTAAATGGTGAAAGGATATAGTATTACCAATAATGCATCTATTTTCACGGCAGAAATGGTTGCTATTCTGAAAGCTCTGGAAATCTTCTCAAGCAACCCTCCTCATAAATTAACAAAATTAACAGACTCACTTTCAGCTATTCAAGCTATAAGAAACTTACGAGAATGCAGTAGACCTGATATAGCAGCAGCGATATTACTGACAAATACTTACCTATACTCCAGAAGTTGTTCCATACTAATAGCTTAGTAATGCTTAGCTGGCAGAGTGGATAGTGGCGATTCGCTCCCGTGGCTAGGTGGTGGGTGCAGTTTGTAAGGTCCTGGTTCGATTCCCAGTAAGCCTATCACTTCTGTTATTTTTCTGTTGTCTAGTCTTCTACTTCTTTATTTCTCACTGAGTGCCTGATAACTACCTTTGTGTGTTGTTTGTTTATTTATTTGCTGTTTACAGGCCTCAGGTTTCCCCTCCTTATATGTTTATAGGAGCTGTAGAGCATCTGAGAGGCAGAGTGAATAGGAATACTTGCTTCTCAAAGCAGAAGGGACCTGTTTAAAACCAGGTTGTGTCATGCTGCAGTCTACCCAGCTGTAAAATGGGTACCTGATTCTGTTCTGAGTTAGGGAAGGCAATGATAGTGAGTGAGGAAACTGGTCACCACAACTTATAAAGCTGAGATCTAGTGTAAGTGAAGTATCTGACACTTCACTCCTCTATGGTAGTATCTGCTATGGGACTACCTTTCTCATTTTTAATTTATCATCATCATTTCACTTTGTGCTCCTTACAGAGCATGGAGTCACCACTGTAGTTGGTCCCATTTCAACATTCTGTTGCAGTGATGGTTTCTGTCATAATTTGTTTACATGAGGTTGCCAGCCCCATGCACAACCTCATATTAGTCACCTTGTATGACATGCCAGGATTAAAATGGTATGACAAGGTTACCAACGTGGAACTGATGACAAGAACCAGACAAGTGCCAGTGGTACAAGAGATGAGAAGAAGATGATGGCGATGGATAGGACACACACTGAGGAAACCTGTTGATAGCATTACAAGGCAGTCCTTGTTCAGGAACCACCAGGGCAAGAGAGGCAGAGGTAGACCAAGAAGCACATGGAGAAGAGAGCTGGAAACAGAGGTTAAAATGATGAGGAGAATGAGGAAAGAACTTGAGATGATGGCACGTGACAGGAGGACTTGGCATGTGTTTGTTGAAGGCCTATGCTCCTTTGGGAGTGGAGGGTTATGATGATGACATGCCTGAGGGTGCAGTAGTCCTATTCTTTCGTTCTCTCGTCAAAGACCCTCCTGATGACTAGACAGGACTTTTTTGTTGATAGCATGCTAAAATTCTCTACCCCACTGCCTGTAGTAGCTTTCTGTTTGTAAGAAACATCCCGTGAAAAGCTGATATCGTCTGTGCAGTTCTTGAAAACATAATTTATAATAAAATCCTATTTCTAAAAAGTTATTTTAAATGTGAGCATCCAATGGTAGAGCGTGATTAGAGCAATTGCCTCTCGTGGTGAAGTTACCTCATTTTAGTATCAAAACCTTGTAGTGTCTTGCCCCAGTTTACCCAGCTGTAAATTGGACTGACTCTGCTTATTAGTTAGGGAAGGCAAGGGCAGCGAGGAAGAAAACTGGTCACCTGATCTCATAAACAAAGCTGAATCTAATATAGTAAAGTCTCTCACACTTCACTATCCTGCAGTATCTACTATGGAGCTGTATTTACCTTTTTATTTTAAATGCATCCATAATTGATATCGATGTTATGATAATTTATCCTGTAATGCTATGCTGCAGTTTTTTAAATTGGATTATATGCTGAATATTTAATATATTGCATCTGTCAAGCTAATGGTGCGCTTTAAGTAAATATTGTAAACTCAGCATGAATATAATAATGTCACACGCAAAATTCACCAAGGTGTATATATGAAACATGGAAAATTTACTTAGCCGAGAACTGGTTATTAACTCATTTGACATACCAGAGTTTCCCATGATGAGGAGAAAATTTGTGAAGTAACATATGTCATTAAACACATGCAACAGACAGGAGCACTTTAACAAACAAAAACTTAATAACATGCATCTGCAGGATAAATATTTAAACAAATAAAAACAGGAAACCGAGGCCTGTAAACAGTAAATAAATAAATATTACACACATTAAGGTATGCTTCAGGCACTCGTGAGAAACAAAGAAGTAGAAAACTAGACAACAGAAAAACAACAGAAGTGAGTGGCTTACTGGAGGATCGAACCCAGGACATTCTGAACAGCACCACCGCCTAGCTCTGCAGGAAAACTACTGACATTGAATGGTCATCGTCACCCTTAATCTCACCAAGGAACATAGGCCTTGAACAAACTTATGTCAAGTCTTCTGGTCCCATGCCATCAGCTAGCTAAAGGTCTTTCCATGTCTGTCTCCAGTTCTCTTCTCCATGTGTTCTTTGGTCTACGTCTCTTACCCTGGGGATTCATTTTGAAGCCTATGGAGAAGTCCATCAGGTCGCAGTAGTAGATACTATTCCATATTCACTTAAGGATGGATAGTCCAAATTGATTGAGGTGTTGAAATAAGTACTTCAAGTGTATGAAGATGCTATTCACCTGTTCCACCAGTGGTAGTGATGCTATTAAGATAATTTGCACAGCCACTTAAGTCCATAGTGATTTGCTTGATGAATTCTTAATAAAATTGCAGGGATGCTGACTTCCACATAAAAGTGAAATAATAATAATAATAAATTCTTTAAGCACCAAACACGGCGCATAAGGCAGAAACCAGTGCTCTCCAGGTTGTTCGTTGTGACGCCACTCCTCTTAGCTCTTGCACATTATTTAGGCCCAACGTTCTTCCTTCTCTTATTATTGTTCTTCTGAGTGTTTCTTTTGGTCTTCCTTTTTTCCTCTTACCCTCAGGAACCCAAGTGAGCGCCTGTAGTGGTATTCTGTTGTTTTTCATTCGTAGGACATGACCGATATATGACCATCGTCTTTTCCTTATATAGTCGGAGACATATTTCTGCCTAGAGTCTTCTCTTATTTGTCGATTAGTCTTGAATTCTTTCCAACTGATGTTCATGAGTTTTCTAAGACATTTGTTCTCGAATGTATTCAGCTTGTTCTCCAATGATTTTGTTATTTTCTAACTCTCACAGCCGTATGTTAACACTGAGATAACATTTGAATTAAACAGACGAAGCTTGGTATGTATATTCAATGATCGTAATTTCCAAATGTTAGATAATCTATTGAAGGCGCTAGCTGCCAAAGCAATTCTAGAATGAATTTCTCTTGTTGTGTCACCATCCTGAGTCATTTTACTGCCTAAATAATTGAAACTTTCAACTTTCTGTAGTTTTTTCCCGTTCAAGATGATATCAAAGGTCTCATTAGAAAAGTTCATAGCTTTAGTTTTAGAGGCATTTATTTGGAGACCTATTTTAACCGAGAGATGACACAAATTATTTACTGCTTCTTGGGATTGTCTGGGTGTTGAACTTAAGAATGCTAAATCATCTGCGAAATCCAGGTCCCCCAGGAATTTTCCATTTGTCCATTTTATACCTAATTGTTCATTGTGGGTATAGTTTCTCATAACCCAGTCAATAGCTATTCCAAAAAGTAGTGGTGACATAATACAGCCTTGTTTCACCCCTGTTTCTACTGTAAACCATTCTGTATTCCCTTTATTTGTTCTAACACAACATCTTGCATTGTCATATAGCGCTTTGATTATATTCACATATTTTGTTGGAAAACCATAGATTGTAAGTATCTTCCACAATGATGGGCGGTGTAGACTATCAAAGGCTTTTTGAAAATCGACGAAGGTGATAATAAGTGGCGATTGCATTTCCACTGATTCTTCTATAATTGTTCTTAGCGTGAATATTTGATCAATACATGATCGTTTCGGCCTGAAACCCGCTTGTTCTTCTCTGATCTTTTCGTCAGCATGCAATTTAAGTCTTTCTAACATCATGCAACATAATAATTTTCCAGGTACTGATAATAGAGATATACCACGCCAGTTATTACAGTCTGATAGATCACCTTTCTTCGGTAACTTTACAATAATACAATAATAGAAGAAGTTAACACCTTTAAATATCTCGGGTCCACTATATGTAGTGATGGAAGATCAAATAAAGAAATCAAGACAAGACTTGAGATGGCTCAGCTGCCATGACAAGGTTGAATGTGATCTGGAAAAGTAACATCAGTTTTCCTGTGAAGATCAAATTATACAAATCACTTGTATTATCTATTCTCTTGTATGGGTGTGAGGGCTGGGCACTCACTGCAGATACGGAGTGAAGGATTCAGGCTTTCGAGCATAAATGTTATAGAAGAATTTTGCGCATTTGCTATAAAGAGCACAAAACAAATGTCTGTGTTAGAGAGAAGATAAACACCTATGCAGGCCATCAAGAACCACTTTTGTCAATAGTGAAACGTCGAAAGCTTGCCTGGTTTGGGCATGTAACTCGTCATGACTCCCTTTCGAAAACGATCCTCCAGGGAACAGTCGAAGGTAAACGGAGAAGAGGAAGGCAAAGAAAATCCTGGGCTGATAACATCAAAGAATGGGCAGGACACGGTTTCTCCACACTTGTACGCATTGCTGAGAATAGAGAGCAGTGGAGGACCCTGTCTGCTGATGCTTCCATCATGGCACCCCTACGACCCATGACGGGTTATGGGTTGAGATGATGATGATGATGAATACTGTCTTTCCATTGTTGTGGTGGTTGTTCTTCTCTCCATACTTCATTTATAATATCTAAAATTCTCAAGAGGTTGTTGTCATTAACTGCTTTAATCATTTCCCCTGAAATTTCGTCAACTCCAGCAGCTTTAAAATTTTTTTAATCTTTTAACGGCTTGTTTGATCTCGTCCAGCGTGAATTCATCGCAAGTTATTGGCAAGGTGGTTGTGGGTGTTTCATTATTAAAATCAGGTGTTACTGTTGGTGGTGGTCTGTTTAGCACCTCCATGAAGTGCTCAGCCCATCTCTTCATTTGTTCTTTTTCTGTTGGTATTGAATTCCCTAATTTACCTTTAACAGGTGTTTCCATAGCAGTAGGCTGGTGACATAGTTGTTTTGTAATTTGATAAAGGCACCTACTATTACCAGTTCTTACAGCATTTTCAGCTTCTACGGCCAGTTCATTGATGAAATGTCTTTTATCTCTTCGAGTTTTTGTCTTCACTTCTTTATTTAACAAGTTATAAGTTAGTTTGCAAGATTCAACTGCATTATGTGTACTTGCCGCTAGTAGTTTAAGTTTTGCCGTTTTCCTTTCTTGTATTTTATCCCAAGTATCTTCTCTCATCCATTTTTTCTTTTTATGTACTAGGTATCCGGTGGTCGCTACAGCTGCTTCTGTCATTGCTGTTCTCAGTTGTTCCCATTTAGTATCGATTGTCTTGGTGGTGATATCGTTGTCAATTTTGCCTAAAGCATCGAAATAGTTGTTCATTTTGACATTATATTCCTCCTTTATATCATTTGATTGCAGTCTGTGTACATCTATTCTTCTATTTTTATTCGGTTGGTATAACTTCTTCAGTTTGATTCTCAGTTTAGCTATGCAGAGGTTATGATCGCTTCCGATCTCTGCACCTCTGTATGCTCTGACGTCTTGAACTGATGAGCGAAATTTTGCGCTTATGCAGAAGTGATCTATCTGGTTCTTAGTTCCACCAGTGGTAGTGATGCTATTAAGATAATTTGCACAGCCACTTAAGTCCATAGTGATTTGCTTGATGAATTCTTAATAAAATTGCAGGGATGCTGACTTCCACATAAAAGTGGAATACCTTGGCTGATAATGCCTGATTTACTGACATCAGATAGTGTCTGATGGCTTTATTGGTGTTTTGGGGAAAATTAAAATGTTATCTACAATGTAAATGTGTATCACATGATATTTTGACATACATCGAAAAAACTAAGGATGATAACTCACAAAAGATTGAGAGTCTTAATATGCACAAAACCTGCCACTGTCCTGAGATCAACACAGTTTCTTGAATGGAAAACATTCATAGAAGCTTTGAATCTGCTGGAGCTGGTGCGGATCTATTGTCCTGATCATGCAGGGGTATGCGGTAATGAGAGAGCTGACAGACTAGCATCAAAAGCACCCACGGGGACACTGGAAATGGATAAGGGAGAGATACTGAGAACAATTAGCGATCGCCTGTTAGAGAATGAGACTGCTGTAGATGAATCATCAAGGTTAAGATTGTTGGAATTTGGCATTAAACAGGCTAGCAGAGATTGACCTGTGAGAGGATGCATCTGTTGTGTATACGATACAACCAGCGAGTAGCAGGAACAGTTAGCATTCACACTCTTTGACATATACTGAGGGAGACTGAGCACCTATGGGTTTGCCTGGAGTTCAATAATGTCGATTCTGTTCAACAATAACAATCAACACAGTTTCTTTAGCAGATGATTAATGTGAAACATTTATTTTACTGAATCTGTTTTTCCTCATTTATTAGCCCCATTCTGTACTCATCTCCTGCATGGACAGCAGACTATTCCCATCAAGAGTTGTTGGCTCAGAAGTTGGTGAAATTTTCAACATCAGGAATGCTGGGAATATGGTCCCTCACTATGACGACTACCTGGCTGGTTATATTAGCACTGAGGGTGGCGGACTTGAACTTGGATGTATAGTAAACAATATTAAAAACGTGGTTGTCTTCGGTCATTCTGATTGTAGGGTAAGTTTTTGTTTGTTTTTAAAACATCATTACAGGTTTGAGGGGGAGGGGTTTCCAACCTTGGTAGTAAATGTGTACTACTAAGCACTGGATTTTTAAGGCATTATGAATATCTGTACTTGTATACATTGCACAGGCCACATTGGAAAGGCCATAAGTCCTTTTTTGGGAACTCCCAGGGTAGAAGAAAAAAGAGGAAGACCCCAGAACATATGTACAAGAGAACAGTATGTCGGATATAAGGACAAAGAAGGTATGGGAAAAGTTGTTCGGTTTTGATCCAGTGCAAGCAGTGCAGCCTGGTGTGCAGTCATGTAGTTTCTTCAAGATGCCCATCACCCCTCAGTCCATCTTATTCTAGGTCTTTCGTTAGATTGCATCCATTTTGAGGTTAGGTATACATGCTGCAGGTTGATTATGATTCATCGTTAAACGTCTAAATCAAATTATTCTTTGTTTCGCAGTAAATTCCTTCACAGTTGCTGCTCCAGATATGGTCCTGATTTCTTCATGCCTCACTTTGTCTTTTCTTGTTTTATTATCTGCCTTCCTCAGAGATCTGATGTCACAGGTGGTGATGTTGTTCTTCCGTTAGTGCCTGGATCTGGTATGGATAGCACAATGTTGATTTAAATATTGTGTTTGTTTTAATTATGCCCAGGATGTTGAGGCAAGGGGAAATGTGACTAAGCTCTGTACTGCGCGAAAAGATGGCAAGTGAAAAATAATACGGTGCAAAAACATATCATCATCATCATTCTTGTTTGCACTCTTTACGGAGCATAGTCATCCACTACAGCTGGGCCCCTTACAGGAAACCTGCACCAAGCATTCACGTGCTCTTGTAGTGTTGGTTTCTGTTACTATTAGTTTTGCATGATAAGGTTGCTATCCCCCATGCACAGTCTTCTTCTTCTTCTTCGTTTGTCCTGAAAAGGACGTTGGTTGCGTTGTGTCCATTTACAGCAAAGCTGCGATATTTGCGCCTTTCGGCCGACACATCCGACTTCAGCACAGCATTTTTTGGACTGGGTGTGCTTTCCTTCTTCGGTCCCTACTCTCTCAGCCAGACTGCAGTAATGCAGCGTGTTTCCAAGACCACCACTTGGAGGTGGAGTAGGGTCTTGGTCAGCTCTGGTTCGCTGACCCTGATGCAAGCAGTCAAGCTATGGGTCGCTGACTGCATTCATCACTTTTGACGCGTCTTCAGTCCCACGCACAGCCTCATATTTGCCGCTTTGTATGACACGCTTGAGAGTGCAGTAGTCCTGTTCTTTCTTTGTCTTTTCAGAGACCTCCAGGAACTACACATAAATTAAAAGGTGAATTTGGACACACGTTGAGGAAACCTATTACCAGGAAATCCAGGTTCTGGAATCCTCAGTGTAGAAGAGGTAGAGACAAGACTGTAGAGCTAGAGGCAGATTGAAAAGACTTGGAGCTGGAGGCAGAGATGAAAATGATGAGGAAGACAGGGAAAGAGCTTGAGCTGATGGCACAGGACATGGGACTTGACAAAAGCTTGTTAAAGACCTGTGCTCTGTGGGGAGCTGAAGGGTAATGAATGAATGATGAATGAATTTGTTCTGTCTTGTACGTACAGTGAATTTGTTCTGTCTTATTTGTATAGTTAATTTGTTCTGTCTTATGTGTACAGTGAATTTGGTCTGTCTTATGTGTACAGTGAATGTGTTTTGTCTTATGTGTTCAGTGAATGTGTTCTGTCTTATGTGTACAGTGGATGTGTTCTATCTTATGTGTACAGTGAATGTGTTCTGTCTTGTGTGTACAGTGAATTTGTTCTGACTTATGTGTACTTAGAATGTGTTCTGTCTTATGTGTGCAGTGAATTTGTTCTGTCTTATGTGTACAGTGCATTTGTTCTGTCTTATGTGAACAGTGAATTTGATCTGTCTTATGTGTACAGTGAATTTGGTCTGTCTTATGTGTTCAGTGAATGTGTTCTGTCTTATATGAACATTGAATTTGTTCTGCCTTATGTGTACAGTGAATTTGCTCTGTCGTATGTGTACAGTGAATTTGCTCTGTCATATGTGTACAGTGAATTTGGTCTGTCATATGTGTATTTTGAATTTGTTTTGTCTTAAGCATACAATTAATAAGGTCTTTCTCTGTTGTGAATTTAGTCTGCCTTATGTGTACAGTGAATTTGATGTATACAGTGAACTTGTTATGTCATATGTGTACAGTGAATTTGGTCTGTCTTATGTGTACAATGAATTTGGTCTGTCGTATGTGTACAGTGAATTTGTTTTGTCATATGTGTACAGTGAGTTTGCTTTGTCATTTGTATACAGTGAATTTGGTCTGTCGTATGTGTATTTTGTCATGGACAGGTTATAAATTATTTATCTGCTCTTTGTTCCCAGTAAATCTTCTTGTCCACTTTTCTCACCTTTTAAACTTTCTAATAATTGTTTCTCTTTAGTGACTGTAAGAGGGAACATTGATAAAAAAGACATTTTTTTTCTTACTCTTTTTTTTTTTTTTTTTTTTTTTTTTTACATAGTCTAGTTTTCAGTAATGAAATTCTGAAAATTGCAAGTCAGAAGTAATTGACTGTTATTAAAATAAATTTTTTATTTGAAATTCCAAGAGAATTAATTTATATCATATTTTAAGAGTGAAAAAATATTTTTTTATAGTGATTGAATACCTCAGCCTTCTCGGACCTCAGAAATGACAGAGCCCAGTGCAGTTGAACAGACTGTGGTTGAATTACTGATGTGCACTGGGTCAAATATTGTCACTACCTGTAGTTGCAGTAAAGATATTTATTGTAGTAAAGTCAAAGTGCTGAAAAACCTTAAACAAATTTGATAGGAGAAACTTAAATTCTGAAAAAAATTTTCAATTCAGGCTTTATACGCCCTCTACGAAATGGGCCAACATTGTGACCATAAAAATCACCATCATGAATCACCTCTGAAAACTTGGGTTGCCCTCAATGGTCGCAGGACAGCACGTAAATTCTCTGAGCTGTTTCCAGAGGAAGTCAGGCAGAAAGGTCAGGCTGACACTGTTGTGTTTGATGTCAACCTTGGTCAAGGCCGGATCAGGGCCTTAATTGATCCTGAAGACAAGTTTTGTATACAAGACAAGTTGTCACAGGTGAGCAAGCATTTTGACTCAATTGTTGCTCATCATTATATGCTCTTTCATTTCTGACAATTGGACTAACAAGGTGTTCCATTCTTCTCTTTATGAAGTTCTGGTACTAGTAGCCTCTTCCAGTTATATAAACAAATAAAGAGGGGAAGCCCGAGGCCTGTAAACAGTAAATAAATAAATATTACACACATAAAGGTATGTATCAGGCACTCGTGAGAAATAAAAAAGTAGAAAACTAGACAACAGAAAAACAACAGATGTGAGTGGCTTACTGGAGAATCGAACCCAGGACCTCCCGAACGGCACCACCGCCTAGCTGCAGAAGCGAATCAAACTATCCTCCCTGCTGGGTTCAATTCTCCGGTAAGCCACTCACTTCTGTTGTCTAGTTTTCTGTTCTTTATTTCTCACGAGTGCCTGAAACATAAGTTTATGTGTGTCATATTTATTTATCTTCTAGTCATAACTGATTATGTGGATGATGTACTCTTAAGTGATAACCCTCATTTGCATTTTTATTTTTTTGTCCTGATGTTCCTTTCAACATGTTCTTTTCTCTTCTGCTTGCTGTAAGAGCTTCTTTTTGCTCACTCTGAGACAGTGCTGTAGGTAGCATCTCCACTTGATGTGATCGGCAGTCACGTCCTCCCAGGATGCTAGATTTATGTCCAGTGCTTTCATGTCTCTTTTGCACGCATCTTTGAACCTCAGCTGTGGTCGTCCGGCTATTCTTATGTCATCTGCCAGATGTCTATAGAAAATATCTTTGGTTCTTGTAAACTGTTGCCAATGTAAAATTTGCTCTGTCTGTGGTTCGGAAATATAGCATGCCACCAAGCATATTGTGTCAAAACTTCAGACTTTCTCTGACAAATTCTTCCACTGCTTTTTCTGTATTGGCTGGCTAGATGTATTAAAAAATACAGACACATGGAAGATAATCCTACAATAACCACCACGTTAGGAGTTTGGAGAGAGGAAATGGAGGTGGTTAGGACATAACCTCAGGAAGCAGCCACTCAGTATCTTCTTCTGCGTTCGTCCTAAAAAGGACATTTGTTACGTTGTGTTGCCGTTTACAGCAAAGCTGCGATATCTGCGCCTTTTGGCCTGACACATCTGTTTTCGGCATGGCATTTTTGGGACCGGGTTAGCATTCCCTCTTCGATCCCTACTCTCTCAGCCCGACTGCAGTGATGCAGCCTGTTTCCAGGACCACCACTTGGAGGTGGAGTAGGGTCTTGGTCAGCTCTAATTTGCTGACCCTGACACAAGCAGTCAAGCTATGGGTCGCTTACTGCATTCCTCACTTTTGATGCGTCTTCGGTCCCAGCCACTTAGTATAACCATACATAACCATGACCCATATAGTTCCTAGGGATCTCATAGGAGACAAAGAAAGAATAAGACCACTACTTCCTCAGGCATGTCATAAGACGTGACTAATATAAGGTTGCTCATGAGGCTGGCAATGTCTTTGTGTAAAATAAATTGCAACAACAACCATCACTTTGAAAGCACAATGAAGTCTTTGGTGCGAGCTTCCTAAAACAGGATAAGCTGCAGTGGTAGCTCCATGTTCCATAAGGAGTGAAAAGGGAAGTTGTGATGAAAATAAAACTTGACCCTGACTGCGGTTCATAGAGGAAGGGAAATGTTACACTTTTTTAAAATTTTTTTTAATTCATTCTACCTTTTGATGTTGGTTGTATTTTTCCTGTCTAAGTAAGACTTTCAGAAGAATTGAAATGGTATGACATGGTCACTAATATGAAACTGATGACAAGAACCAAACAAGTGCCAGTGGAACAAGAGGGTGAGAAGAAGGCGCTGGCTAGGGACAGGACACACAATGAGGAAACCTCTTGATATAATTGCAAGACAAGCCTAGATCTAGGAGATGCCGAGCAAGCGACGAGACTATGTATGAAATTTACAGGGCAGAGTCCCAAAAAATAATTGCACTGTGTATCTGCTGAAATGAACATTCCAAAAACAAATTTTAAATTTTTGTTGGGAGCCTCCTTCTTTTAATGGGAAGCGAATTTTCTTCTTACTGCTGTTATGGAATTAAGTTCAGCTTACCAGAGAACACAGCTGACCTTTTTTTTTCAAAGTTTACCATCTTCAATCAGAGGGACTGAAAAAAATAAATTTAAATGTATTATTCAAAATTCACAAACTAAGTACAGTGTAAAAGAAATTTAAATAATTAAACTTTCAAATGATGTTTGTTGTAAGTTTTAAGCATTTATACTTCTGAAGTTATTAAAACTTAAAACTGCACCAAGACTTTTCACTAAGTATGCCTACAATAACCTAACAGAAACTCATTTAACTAAAAAACCTGACATATCAAGTACTTGTACCTTTCCAGTTGAGTTAAACAAAATATTTTCATACACAGGCTGCATTGAATTTGTGCAGTGAAGCGTGCACGTTTTTTAATGTTTGCACCCCTAGATAAATACTTCAATGATTCTGTCTAGCAAAACCTGCTTCTTGTGCACTGTGTGTCCTTATATATATACACACACACACACACACACACGCGCGTGCGTGCACGCTCACACACACACACACACACACACACATCAGAATCTTTATTCTCCATAAAATACATTAATATGTACAGACATGATATAATAGATACAACATGGCATATAGGAGAATCATTAGAATCTACATAAAGTGTTGAAGACGTCTCAAGTAGTTGAAGCAAATTTCCGCAACCCTAGCGACATTAATCCACTCACGCACTTTGCATGCACATGACCCAAACTACCAATTATCAGTACGATCACATGCGTACGATAGCCTAGTTCGTTAATTTCTGCAGCCAATGGATAGTACTTATCAAATTTATGTTGGTAACATTTATCTAAATGGGCGTCATATGGTATTGCTGCCTCTACTATAAAAGCTGCTTTGTTCTGTCGATTGATTATCGTTAAATCAGGTTTTACGGCATGTGTCTTAAATGAGGTGTTACTGCTGCCGAAAAGTGATGGTTTAACTATTATCTCTTTATTTATTGTTATGTCACTCTTATTATTGTATGAGGATTTCAGTTTCTCATAAATAATGTCTACAGCTCTTTTGTGCCTTTGTTGGTATAATGTTTGAAATTTGGTACATCCATTCACGCCCACGGCGACCGTTGCCTCAATTGGCTGTGTGTGGTGTACCCGGAAACGGGGCCTCCCAGTACTGAGGCACAGTTAAGTCCCCGATGTCACTTATCGGTGCAGAGTTGAGAGAGATGGCTGAGCATCACAATCCCCCCTGTGTTGCAGCATGATGAGAACCCAGCATTGCACACTGAGCTTGGGGGGATCACTTGGGCACCAGACTTAATACTGGCTCTTGACTGGATGGCCGCATGCAGGAGA